>CM053026.1:561341250-561379703 GCA_028564925.1 Lithobates sylvaticus
ACACGACCCCTACACACAGGCAGCAACACACCCACACACAGGCAGCAACACACCCACCCACAGGCAGCAACCCCTACACACAGGCAGCAACACACCCAAACAGGCAGCAACACACCCACACAGGCAGCAACCCCTACACACAGGCAGCAACACCCACACACAGGCAGCAACACACCCACAGGCAGCAACACACCCACACACAGGCAGCAACACACCCACACAGGCATCAACCCCTACACACAGGCAGCAACACACCCACACACAGGCAGCAACACACCCACACAGGCAGCAACCCCTACACACAGGCAGCAACACACCCACACACAGGCAGCAACACACCACACAGGCAGCAACCCCTACACACAGGCAGCAACACACCCACACACAGGCAGCAACACACCCACACAGGCAGCAAACCCCACACACAGGCAGCAACACACCCACACAGGCAGCAGCCCCTACACACAGGCAGCAACACACCCACACACAGGCAGCAACACACACATATCCTTAAAAAATGCAGGCCCAAAACCCAATAAACCACAGTAATGCATCCTAGAAAACACTTACCTTCGTACAGAGCGCTCGCTACTTCCGTTCGGGAACACGTGGGGGCCCTCAAACAGCCTTATATACACTGCGCACGCGTCGAAGTCCGCCTGCGTCCTCCGCGTCGCCCGCCCATGACGTTCCTCCTGACGAGTATTCCCCGCCCCGCTTCCCCTCGTTGCATTGTGGGTGAATAAATACATGAAGATGGCGGACACATTCTCAGCCAGTAGTGCAGAGGAAAGCCCAGAAGCCCACACATCTGCATCCAGCAGCAGATATAAGGCCACCAATATGGCCTTTGAAGAGATGGTGGAGATGGTGGACATCCTCCAAAGGGAAGATTACGACGGTGAAAATGGCCCGTACCCTCGACCCAACTTGCGCAAGGACAAGATTCTCACTACAGTCGTCAGCACCCTGGAGCATAAGTTCGGCGTACGAAGGGGCAAGGATCAACTGCGCAAGCGATGGTCCGACATCAAATCCAGGGAGCACGATCAGTACAGGAGAATTCGAAAAGCCATCAAAAAAAGTAAGTCAAGCACGTGCGCTACTATGGTTATACTTGATATGTCTAATCTTGCGCAGATGTTATTAGCATTCGTACGTGAAACTTGCGCAGATGTTATTAGCATTCGTACGTGAAACTTGCGCAGATGTTATTAGCATTCGTACGTGAAACTTGCGCAGATGTTATTAGCATTCGTACGTGAAACTTGCGCAGATGTTATTAGCATTCGTACGTGAAACTTGCGCAGATGTTATTAGCATTCGTACGTGAAACTTGCGCAGATGTTATTAGCATTCGTACGTGAAACTTGCGCAGATGTTATTAGCATTCGTACGTGAAACTTGCGCAGATGTTATTAGCATTCGTACGTGAAACTTGCGCAGATGTTATTAGCACTCGTATGTGAAACTTGCGAAGACTTGATGAAAGTTCGTTTGTCTTGATAAAGTTGATTCAGTTTACCTGGCTTTGGGTTGTTGGAGTTGTAAGGTTGTTTATTATTGTCACTATCTATACTATTACTGCTGTAGTAAGGGTTTTATGGGTAACTTACACAGGGACTCCAGAAGATGTTTTGGGGGGGGGGGATAAATCTGTTAAGCAGGGTGTCAAGCTCCAAATAAAAAAAAAATGCTCAGCATCTACAAATACTGTAGGTGATGACTTTTCTAAGAAGTACACTCACCTGTCCCTTGGATGCTGCAGCTACAATCTTTGATATTGTAATCATGAAATTAATCTTTGCGGCTTCACTTCCCGGGTCACTATTGGGCATGCGCCAGTTGCGCAATGCAATAGGACTGGTCCGCGCTAGCTCTGGGACCCCTGTGTGTCCCAGCAGACAGCACGGTGGGAAGGGATGTGGCGTATACTTCTGTGGGAGTCTATGGCCGGATGTGTGTGCAAATACCTGCCTTACACAGGTATCTGCAACCCCTCCCCCCTAAAAGGTTCCAAATAAGACACCACAGGGGTGCAGGGATACAATGAGCGGAAGTTCAACTTTAGGGTTGAAGGGCGGTTTAAGTATTGGAGTTTCATTAGATAGAGATTTCAATTCTGTATTCAAGTAGGATCTTCTAACAAACTGCTAATAATTGGACAACACTTTTAAACAATGTTTACTAATCATATTTCGGCACTCAAATATCAGTGTGATTAAAAGTGTACCTTTGTGTTCCATTACCATAGGGGGCAAAAGACTCAGACGTCACTCAGAACATCCCAGGACCTCCCAGCCTCACCAGACTAATTGGGCAGTTAGCCCAAGCCCACACGTGGATGTGGAGGAAGAGGTGCTTGAAGTGGAGCAAATCTGCACCCCACCAAGTGAGTGTCTGAGAACACAGATTGAGCTACTAAATTAAGGTCTGCATGTTTTTGACACTTTTTTTTCTTGTGTTTTATCTACCCAACTTTTAGGTGATGATGATCTGGTTGTGGAAGGACAAGCTGCGGAGCCATTTTCCACAGACAGTGCCCACAGGCTTATTGGCCAGATCATGGCCTGGAATCTGCAGCTGGAAAACATGCAGAAGGAGATGGCCACCATGCAGCAGGGAATGAAGGACATGATTGATGTTTTGGGGAGAATCTAAAGACCCCTTTTCCATTTCCTAACATCAATCATGTCCTTCATTCCCCTTTTGATCCGCTATTTTTTATAAAATTTTAGAGGCCAAATTTTTTATATGCACATGGTGTGTCAACATGTGCTATGTGCCATCAGGGGATCTCAATGGACGCATTTTGTGTTTGCAACCCCTAATGCTAGTAGGTGAGAGGGAAGGGGTTTCACACACAAAACACGTCCATTGATTCCCCATGATGGAACATAACACATGTTGACATTACCCATTTTCATGTTAAATTTGTGTGCATATTCTAAATTTGGCTTCTACTGTACATGGGTTACCTGTTGAACTTTGTAAGTTCCCTACTTTTACATTGTGTAAATATTTTAGAATGCTAACCAAAAAATTTTTACGATTTTAAACCATGTTTTTATGTTTGGTTAAAAAAAAAAAAGTCAAAAAAAAAAAAATGTTGTGAGAAAAATACCAAACAAATATTAAAATTAAAAAAAAAAAAAAATCTGTTGTGAAAAAAACCAAAAAAAAATATTAACAAAAATGACAAAAAAAAAAGAGAGGAAATCAACAAAAAAAAACAAATAAAAATAAAGGTTTGAATGTGCACTATAATAAAAAAAAAAAATGTTTGCACAAATTAAACAATGTGTGGCTTCTTCTTTTTAAATACTACCAGTTTGACCAAAACATGTTGTGGTTCATTGACAAAGGGGCTTATTTACTAAACGCAAACCAAGTTTGCCACTATTAATAAGTGCACTAGCACAACATATAAAACAGGCAAAAATAAAAGCAAAACAATACGAAAAAAACAATCTTTCAAACATAAATAACTGTATTTATTCTTTCCAAATAAATGATGTTTTAAGGGTCTGCTGCCATTGCAATGGCCCCCCTACCATTAAAATAATTTAAATATCGGTCCCGCACTTGCTGTGCTGATTGTGGGGCCAAACCAAGACGGCGATTATCCAGCCCTGTCATCTCGCCTTCCACTCCGGCCTCAGGCCCTATAGGTAGTGTGTAGCTTCCAGAATGTTTCCGTAGATAATTGTGCATTACACAGCATGCAAGAATAATAGTATTGAGTTTGTACTCTGCCAGATGTATTGATGTTAACAGCAATCTGAAACGGTTGGCCATAATTCCAAAGGCATTTTCCACAACCCTTCTTGCTCTGGCCAACCTAAAATTAAAAATCCTCCTCTCAGGGGTGAGGGATCTTTGGGGAAATGGCCTCATCAGGTGGTCACCCAGACCGAACGCCTCGTCGGCTATGAAAACAAAGGGGAGTCCCTCCACATTCTCTTCATCTGGTGGCAGCTCCAGGCCACCAGTCTGGAGACGATGGCCGAACTCCGTCTGGTTGAAGACTCCTCCATCCGACATCCGGCCGTTTTTCCCCACATCCACATAAAGAAAGTCATATTGTGCCGACACCACCGCCATCAACACTATACTATGGAACCCCTTATAATTCCAATAGTAAGACCCCGAATGGGGTGGGGGCACAATTCGGACATGTTTCCCGTCAATCGCCCCTCCGCAGTTGGGAAAGTCCCAACGGGCAGCAAACTGAGAAGCCACAGTCTGCCATTCCTGTGGCGTGGAAGGACACTGTGAAGTCAAACAGAAAGATACAATTCTAATTAAAAACAAGGCAAAACACCAAACTAAATCCAAGAAATTACCAAACAATTTGCAACAACATATGTATTTATTTTGTTAGTCCTTGAAATAAAGCAAAAAGATTAAGGATAAGGGACAAATCTCTGATTGATGACCCCTCTGATGGCCCAGAGAAGATAATAATGGGGATGTGGGTGGGGAGTAATTAATTGTAAGGTCACACAATACACATGCAATCAATTAAACAGGGTGTGTGTGTGGGGGGGGGGGTAATTAGAAGCTGAACAAAACCACATGCAATTAATTAAACAGGGTGTGAGTGGGGGGGGTTAATTAGAAGCTGACCAAAACCACATGCAATCAATTAAACAGGGTGTGTGTGTGGGGGGGGGGGTTAATTAGAAGCTGACCAAAACCACATGCAATTAATTAAACAGGGTGTGTGTGGGGGGGGGGTTAATTAGAAGCTGACCAAAACCACATGCAATCAATTAAACAGGGTGTGAGTGGGGGGGGGTTAATTAGAAGCTGACCAAAACCACATGCAATCAATTAAACAGGGTGTGTGTGTGTGTGTGGGGGGGGTTAATTAGAAGCTGACCAAAACCACATGCAATTAATTAAACAGGGTGGGGGGGGTTGTGTGGGGGGGGGGGTTAATTAGAAGCTGACCAAAACCACATGCAATTAATTAAACAGGGTGTGTGTGTGGGGGGGGGTAATTAGAAGCTGACCAAAACCACATGCAATTAATTAAACAGGGTGTGAGTGGGGGGGGGGGTTAATTAGAAGCTGACCAAAGCCACATGCAATCAATTAAACAGGGTGTGAGTGGGGGGGGGTTAATTAGAAGCTGACCAAAACCACATGAAATCAATTAAACAGGGTGTGTGTGTGGGGGGGGGGTTAATTAGAAGCTGACCAAAACCACATGCAATTAATTAAACAGGGTGTGTGTGGTGGGGGGGGGGGTTAATTAGAAGCTGACCAAAACCACATGCAATCAATTAAACAGGGTGTGAGTGGGGGGGGGGGTTAATTACAAGCTGACCAAAACCACATGCAATCAATTTAAAAATGAGGGGCAAGGGGGGTGAAAGGGGTGAGGGGCAAGGGGGGTGAAAGTGGGGGGGGTGAGTAAAGCAGTACAATGGAGCTGGTAAGATACATTTTTAACCAAAGAAAGTGACTAGGCTAGGGGTGTTTAGGGGGCCAAGATTCCATGCTGGGGAGGTTGGTGCAAGGAAATATGCATGTGACCCACTAAATAATACATTCTTAAAGCAATTTCGATAAGTCAACCATAAAATACTATACAAAAAACAAAAAAAAATAAAAAATACAGAAATGGGGGACATTCATAGAATAGTCCTATCATGGTAATTAGCTAATGATGACATTGATGCACTACATTAGCAAACATACAAGACATAGGTAATTTGAAAAGAGAAGACTTACCTTAATGTATTCCTCCTGCAGGATGTGGATAATGGCAGAACAGGTCTCTGGAATAATGAGCCCCAGAGCCTGGGGGGAGATGCCTGTCGTGAACTTGAGGTCCTGCAAGCTTCTCTCCGTCGCCAAGTAACGCAACGTGGCGACTAGCCTCTGCTCCCCAGTGATGGCTTGCCGCATGCAGGTATTCTGCCTGCTAATATAAGGGGACAGCGAAGCCAACAGACGGTGAAAAATGGGGTCCGTCATCCTGAGATAATTCCTGAAATCATCAGGATTATTCTCACGGATCTCACGGAGCAAAGGCATGTGCGAGAATTGGTCACGCTGGCGCAACCAATTCTTGGTCCATGAACTCCTCCTCACCCTGTTCATGGACTGGGCTCGGGCCAAGGTGTTAACCGCAACACCGAGCCCCTGCACAGCACGAACTCGTTCCCGAGTACGTCCACACTCCATGGCTTCAAAACGGTCGGCTGATCAAACAAACAACTTAACCGAACGCACTGAAGAACAGCAAGGCCTATGAAGATCGACCTGAAAAACAGGAACGAGCGGACCAGAACGGCCTGAGAACAGGTAGGAACTGATCCACACGCACTGAAAGACAGATACAAACCTCACAAGCACAAACTGAACGGCAGAAGCGAGCGAATTAAGCAGAAGTCTGAGAAGCGCGAATCGTCTCTAACCAAACGTCAACTAACACGCGATACACACGAGATTAGCTGACGGTGCCCAAAGGGTGTCGTTTGGGATCTCGAGCTTCCTTTTTCTAGTCCCGTCGTACGTGCTGTACGTCATCGCGTGAACCGCCGGACTTTTTGCGTGATCGTGTGTGGTCAAGTCCGTTCGCTTTTTAGTCCAGCGGACCCAGCTGCAAAGTCCAGCGGATTGTCCGCTGGACTTAGGTCCGCCGGCAAAAGTCTGCACGTGTGTACGTGGCATTAGTGGAACTGGAGTGAATGGACTTGTGCTTGTGGTGGTGGGGGGCAGCCTCTGTACTATTAGGAAAAAAACAGCTATTACCAGCAGCCCTGAGGATATCGCTCCATACACCTTTTTAACTCCAATGTTATGTTTAGGCAACAACCAGTTCTGTTATATACACTAAACATTGACAGGGCGTAAAGTAAACTATTTAATTTCCCAAGCTTGTAAACATAATGGTACCCTTATAATTTGCTCCATCAGCTGTTTTATTATTTCCCCAAAGCATACAACTTAAGCCAACTAAACAGCAATGTTAATTATATGCAAATTTATTTTTGTCCCAAGTCAATGGCTATGCCTTTATCTAGATCCACTCGCCTGGCCTCTGATGAGTCACATGATGGACACATGACCTTCATAGGAAGGGCAGGGGTGTCTTCGACATGTGGACTGTAATTGAAAGCCTGACTTCACCTGAGTGAGAAGCAAGATGACAGCACCCATCGGGGATCTCAACTTGGTCCGTGTGGACAGACTGAACGTTTTTCTTCACTGGTTATAAGCTTTTATAATGCTTTTATATATTTATAAGCTTTACAGTTCCTATTTAGCAGTGGTATCTCTAAACATTAGAAAAGAAAAGGCTGTTTTACTTACCGTATCTCAATTCCTTCTGTGCTCACTTTTTTTTTTTCTCCAGAAAATGTGTTTTGATATGCATGTATTGCCGCTCATACCATATTCTTTATTCTTTTTCTCTTAATGAAATGAAATATAATGTACCTTACCGAATATTATATAAATAATACAAAAAACACAGAAAGTTTCCCCAGGGGTTTTTTAGCAGCAGAGAATTTGTATAAAAATGGTTGATGTAAAAAAATAATTTATTTAACAGACAATAATAATTTCAAATGAACAATGATGAATCAACCATATAGTTGGTGCGACACAAAAACAAACATGGAACATCACTCATAGCAAAAAACACTCTATGTACAAGCATGGTTTGCCAATTGTATTTGTAACATATGTATCCACATGAAAAACCCTGATGCATTTCGACCCTTGCGATTTCCGGTCTCTTCAGGGGGATTTATATTCTAGGAAAATGTCAAAATATCTAACTAAAGACTTTGGACAATTTATATAGGTATAGCATTTCAAATTGAGCAAAATGATATCTCCATACACATAGAGGTATAGTTACCAATGGGTACATGAAAACATGTGGATGTATCGCACAAACCAGCATTGCAGGATTGTAGTTGTCCAGTAGGCATGAGCTTCGTGTTTGAGTCAAACCCATGTTCGACTCGAACATCGTCTGTTCTCCCGTTCGGCGAATCCCAAACGTTATGGTCCGTTCGCGCCAAATTCAAGTGGTGTGTCACGGCCCATAATTCACTGCGGCATCGCAGTGCATTGCTGGCTGATGATTGCCCAAGCATGCACTATGAACCGCATGCTTGGCCAATCACAGCGCCGTCCATACAGAGAGCCGTAATTGGCCAGAGCCAGGGTGGCTTTGACCAATTATGGCTCAGGGGGTTTAGTACACGCCCCACACCAATAAGGCCGCCAGCGCGGCGGCCTTGTGTAGTGTGTTGCAGCGGGCAGAGAGATAGACAGACAGTGTGATTTCATTTAGGAGAGATAGACAGAGAGACAGTGTGATTTCATTTAAGAGAGATAGACAGAGAGACAGTGTGATTTAATTTAAGAGATATGCACAGAGAGACAGTGTGATTTCATTTAAAGCGGTTCTGCACACATCTATGCTAGTTGGGCTCTATTGCTTCTATACCATCTAAATAAGTCTAAATGATGGTTTAAATATACATGTGGTAAGTGTACCTGTTATCTCTAGATCATGTTTTGTTTTCTCCCTGCGGGGGTGGGTGTGCTATATGGCTGCTTTCACACTGGGGCGGTTTGGAGGCGTTTTAGCGCTAAAAATAGCGCATAAATAGCGCTTGAAAACTCCCTCCCATGTATGTCCATACAAGCTTTCACACTCAGGCGTTGCGCTGGCTGTGCGGTGAAAAAACTCCTGCAAGCAGCATCTTTGAAGCATGTTTTCTGCAGTATAAATAGCGCCTGAAAAACGCATATATCCATAGGAATACATTGAAACCGCTCAAAAAACGCCTGGAAATAAGCCAAAACCACCTGAAAACCATGCCCTGGATGCTGTGTGAAGGTCACATGACCGCATCACAGTGGGGGATGCTGGGATACCAGGAAATCCGGTTTGAGAAGTGGAGAGAGGAGAGAGAGATAGACAGCAGAATAACATGGATGCTAAAGAAAGCCAGGAGGTACAGCCCAGAGATGAATATTTATCTCTGCCTCAATTGAGCCAGAGCAGTTCATTCATACAATGAAGGAACACCCAGAACTCTGGGATAAAAAGAGTGAATGGTATTCAAATAGGACAAAGATTAGAGAAGGATGGAATGCAGTTGCCAGCCAGCACATACCACGCTGGGCATCCCTGAACAAAAAGGACAGAACTGCAAAAAGTAAGTTAACCTATTACCTCTAGTCCCTCTATGACAAAACCCCATAAACCCAGTACCAGTAGTCCCAAAACCCTATCTCAGTCCCTGTTGTTCCAAGCACCCACAATCCCAGTCCCTGTAGTCCCAAAAACACAACCATAATCAAAATCCAAGCCCCTGTAGTCTCAAACACCTAACCATAACCCTACTACCACTCCCCATAGTCCCAAAACACCTAATCCCAACCTTTACCTGCACTCCCCATAGTCCCAAAACACCTAATCCCAACCTTTACCGCACTCCCCATAGTCCCAAAACACATAATCCCAACCTTTACCGCACTCCCCATAGTCCCAAAACACCTAATCCCAACCTTTACCGCACTCCCCATAGTCCCAAAACACCTAATCCCAACCTTTACCGCACTCCCCATAGTCCCAAAACACATAATCCCAACCTTTACCGCACTCCCCATAGTCCCAAAACACCAAATCCCAACCTTTACCGCACTCCCCATAGTCCCAAAACACCTAATCCCAACCTTTACCGCACTCCCCATAGTCCCAAAACACAAATCCCAACCTTTACCGCACTCCCAACCTTTACCGCACTCCCCATAGTCCCAAAACACCTAATCCCAACCTTTACCGCACTCCCCATAGTCCCAAAACACCTAATCCCAACCTTAACCGCACTCCCCATAGTCCCAAACTCCTAATCCCAACCCTTACCGCACTCCCCATAGTCCCACACTAATCCCACCCCTACTACTCCCAAACTCCCAAAACACATAACCCTAATCCCACTCCAGATACTCCCAAAACCCTAACCCAACCCCTAATCCCACTCCAGATACCCCCAAACACCTAACCCTAACCTTAATCCCACTCCAGATACCCCCAAACACCTAACCCTAACCTTAATCCCACTCCCCATACCCCCAAACTCCTAACCCTAATCCCACTCCAAATACCCCCAAACTCCTAACCCTAATCCCACTCCAGATAGTCCCAAACTCCTAATCCCAACCTTTACCCCACTCCCCATACTCCCAAACTCCTAACCCAACCCTAATCCCACTCCAGATACTCCCATACCCCTAACCCTAATCCCACTCCCCATACTCCCAAACTCCTAACCCTAACCCTAATCCCACTCCAGATACTCCCAAAATCCTAACCCTACCCCTAATCCCACTCCCCATACTCCCAAACTCCTAACCCTAACCCTAATCCCACTCCACATACTCCCAAACTCCTAACCCTAATCCCACTCCAGATACTCCCAAACCCCTAACCCTACCCCTAATCCCACTCCAGATACCCCCAAACTCCTAACCCTAACCCTAATCCCACTCCAGATACTCCCAAACTCCTAACCCTAACCCTAATCCCACTCCACATACTCCCAAACTCCTAACCCTAACCCTAATCCCACTCCAGATACTCCCAAACTCCTAACCCTAACCCTAATCCCACTCCACATACTCCCAAACTCCTAACCCTACCCCTAATCCCACTCCCCATACTCCCAAACTCCTAACCCTAACCCTAATCCCACTCCAGATACTCCCATACCCCTAACCCTAACCCGTATCCCACTCCAGATACTCCCAAACTCCTAACCCTAATCCCACTCCACATACTCCCAAACTCCTAACCCTAACCCTAATCCCACTCCAGATACTCCCAAACTCCTAACCCTAACCCTAATCATACTCCACATACTCCCAAACTCCTAACCCTAACCCTAATCCCACTCCACATACCCCCAAACTCCTAACCCTAACCCTAATCCCACTCCAGATACTCCCAAACTCCTAACCCTAACCCTAATCCCACTCCAGATACTCCCAAAATCCTAACCCTACCCCTAATCCCACTCCCCATACTCCCAAACTCCTAACCCTAACCCTAATACCACTCCAGATACTCCCAAACTCCTAACCCTAACCCTAATCCCACTCCAGATACTCCCAAACTCCTAACCCTAACCCTAATCATACTCCAGATACTCCCAAACTCCTAACCCTAACCCTAATCCCACTCCAGATACTCCAAAAAATCCTAACCCTACCCCTAATCCCACTCCCCATACTCCCAAACTCCTAACCCTAACCCTAATACCACTCCACATACTCCCAAACTCCTAACCCTAACCCTAATCCCACTCCAGATACTCCCAAACTCCTAACCCTAACCCTAATCCCACTCCACATACCCCCAAACTCCTAACCCTAATCCCACTCCAGATACACCCAAACTCCTAACCCTAACCCTAATCCCACTCCAGATACTCCCAAAATCCTAACCCTACCCCTAATCCCACTCCCAATACTCCAAAACTCCTAACCCTAACCCTAATACCACTCCACAGACTCCCAAACTCCTAACCCTAACCCTAATCCCACTCCAGATACTCCCAAACTCCTAACCCTAACCCTAATCCCACTCCCCATACTCCCAAACTCCTAACCTTACCCCTAATCCCACTCCCCATACTCCCAAACTCCTAACCCTAACCCTAATACCACTCCACATACTCCCAAACTCCTAACCCTAACCCTAATCCCACTCCAGATACTCCCAAACTCCTAACCCTAACCCTAATCCCACTCCCCATACTCCCAAACTCCTAACCCTAACCCTAATCCCACTCCAGATACTCCCAAAATCCTAACCCTACCCCTAATCCCACTCCCCATACTCCCAAACTCCTAACCCTAACCCTAATACCACTCCAGATACTCCCAAACTCCTAACCCTAACCCTAATCCCACTCCAGATACTCCCAAACTCCTAACCCTAACCCTAATCCCACTCCAGATACTCCCAAACTCCTAACCCTAACCCTAATCCCACTCCAGATACTCCCAAACTCCTAACCCTAACCCTAATCCCACTCCAGATACTCCCAAACTCCTAACCCTAACCCTAATCCCACTCCCCATACTCCCAAACTCCTAACCCTAAACCTAATACCACTCCAGATACTCCCAAACTCCTAACCCTAACCCTAATCCCACTCCAGATACTCCCAAACCCCTAACCCTAACCCTAATCCCACTCCAGATACCCCCAAACTCCTAACCCTAACCCTAATCCCACTCCCCATACGCCCAAACTCCTAACCCTAACCCTAATCCCACTCCAGATACTCCCATACCCCTAGCCCTAACCCTAATTCCACTCCCCATACTCCTAACCCTACCCCTAATCCCACTCCCCATACTCCCAAACTCCTAACCCTAACCCTAATCCCACTCCAGATACCCCCAAACTCCTAACCCTAACCCTAATCCCACTCCAGATACTCCCAAACTCCTAACCCTACCCCTAATTCCACTCCCCATACTCCCAAACTCCTAACCCTAACCCTAATCCCACTTCAGATACTCCCATACCCCTAACCCTAATCCCACTCCCCATACTCCCAAACTCCTAACCCTAACCCTAATCCCACTCCCCATACTCCCAAACTCCTAACCCTGACCCTAATCCCACTCCAGATACTCCCAAACTCCTAACCCTAACCCTAATCCCACTCCCAATACTCCCAAACTCCTAACCCTAACCCTAATCCCACTCCCAATACTCCCAAACTCCTAGCCCTAACCCTAATCCCACTCCCAATACTCCCAAACTCCTAGCCCTAACCCTAATCCCACTCCCAATACTCCCAAACTCCTAACCCTAACCCTAATCCCACCCCTGATACTCCCAAACTCCTAACCCTAACCCTAATCCCACTACCCATACCCCCACACTTCTAACCTTTATATCACTTCTCATAGTCCTAAAAGACATAATCAGACTTAATTGTAATAGTTTATTATTGATGAATCACAAAATGGTTATTAATTGTATTTATTTTTAAATGTAACGGTATTAAATGTATGCATCAAATTTGATAGTCAAAGAGTATCATCGGGTTGCCGACCCGCCATCGCAGAGCAGCAGTTTTGTGAATGAAGCCGCTGCTGGTGGAAGCAAGTGGCTGCGGAGCAGAGCCACATAAGCCAATGCTTCCTGTATAGTGCCCGCTCCTGTCACAGGCGGAGTGATACCAAATGCACTCCACCTGGGACAGCAACAGCCAGCGATACCAGAATGAAAGACAGATATTAAAGGTTAGTTTACTTCTAAATTCACAGTATATGTGGATATATCTGTTTTACAATGGTTACTGGGCTGCTTTCAAACTGATCTGCAGGTGCAGTGCAGCTGTGGGTTACCTGCATTGAGCCATAGACTTCTGTTATTACCTGCGGGTTTGTTGCACCTTCAGAAAGTGCGCCACACCTGCAGGATATAATAGAAGTTTACGGCAAAGTGCAGCTAACCCGCAGAAAATCCACAGGTTCACTGCGCTGCACCAGTCGTTTGGGCAAATCGCAGCGCATCAGTGTGAAAGCAGCCTTAGGCCCCTTTTACATGATTGGTCTTACTTTTCACCTCTATGGAGCAGCAAATGTAAACGGACTTGTCTGTTTACATCCCCCTACATAAAAAAAAATAGTAAACAAAATAACAATTCCAATTAAGATGTAGTAATTTATCATTACATGTTAATAAATGCAGAAATTTTGGAATTTCAAAAGTATATAAACATAACATTGGTAATTAAGAAAAAAGAATTAAAGACAAATGAAAATGGAAAATGTTTAATCATGGATTGCAGAATCTTAAAAAATAAACATCATAAACATGAACTTAATTGTACATCAAATATGTGTATGATAACAAACATGCTCAGTATTAAAACCTAAAAATGCCCTTAAAATACTTATATTGTATAAGGGTTTAGATCATATCATCTTGCCAACTAACTGCACCAGCAGGGCTCAAAAAATAATCAGCAAACACATCCCTGATTGTGAACCCTACTCTTGGGCCACGGACATGAGGAAACTCTGCAGGTTCCATGTTATGTGCTAATGTATCCTCGAAATTAATGCCATCTCTCTCCCGTACTAAGTTGTGTAAAACACAAGCTGCCTTTATAATTTTACAAGCATTTTCTACTTTTAAGTTAATTGGTTTATGAAATATCTGCCATTTATTGGCCAGTATTCCAAAGGCACATTCAACTAGTCTTCTTGCTCGGCATAGACGGTAATTGAATATTCTCTTCCGAGTATCCAGATTTCTCAAAGAGTATGGCTTCATAAGATGCTCATGGATGGCAAATGCATCATCAGCCACAAAAACATATGGCATGTCAGAACCATCTGTCCCCGGCAATGGTTTGTTATCTGGCAGGTCTAGTTGGTTGGAAGTAAGACGCTTTCCAAATTTAGTATTCTGAAAAACTGTGGAGTCTGCACAGCTTCCAAATGATCCTATATCTACAAATATAAATTTGTAGTCAGAATCTACAACAGCCATTAGAACCACTGAAAAATACTTTTTATAATTATAGTATTGGCTTCCACTATGGCAAGGTTTTATCAATCTAATATGTTTGCCATCAATTGCTCCAAGACAGTTTGGGAAATTGGTCTTTGTGAAGAAGCGCTGTGCAATATCTTCCCATGTTTGTTTATTTGGAATTGGCATAAATAGATGTTTGAGATTCCATATTTCATCACACGTATGTTTTACGATTTCACCAACAGTAGATATTCCTATTTTGAATTCATACTGTAGTGTTGTGTACGTATTTCCAGTTGCCAAGTATCTGTAACAAGAAAAAAATATTTTTATATTTCAGTAAAAATGCTAAAGATCAGATGGAAAACAATGCGCGATAATTTCAGGAGAGAATTAACAAAGCAACAAAAAAGTGGGTCAAGTGGCAAGACCAACAGAGTCTATTGTCATTTTGCAGAGCTCCAGTTTCTGAAGCCTGTGATGCAGCTGAGGCAGTAAGTTTTATATATATTGTGTTTTTATGTCTGTGCATGAAATGTTTACACAATGATACACAAATTATTATTATTAATTACTTATATTCTTCTTCAGAACCGAGAGCAATATTAGCTCTGATTCAGAGGAGGAGCATACCTCGACAATCGGCAATGAAATTAACAATAGTCAATTGCTCATGGGTGATGATACCGAGGAGTGTGTACCTCAAGAATCAACTGAAAATGCACCTGAGCCACGTCCAACTAGGACCCCGTCACAATCAAAACAGAAAACGAAAGCGCAACAAACACAGGAATTTATCGACGTGGTAAAGTACCTAATTGCTTCACAGAAACAGGAAACTGGTGAACTTGCAACCATAGCGAGAAGTATGGTACCCCAAATGGCAAAGGTGGACCCGGTATTGAGATGTGATCTAGTTTCTGATATTTTTAAACTTATCAAAACATATCAAGAAAGATCTAGATCTCTAAATCAACAATCACAACCATATGATGTTCTCCAGCAAAATGCCCACGGAGGGTATATTAATAACGCTTTACCCGGAACATCGTATGATAATAGAGTAATGTCCTTCTATCATAATCACATTCCCATGCCTCCCAATTATAATTCCCACTTCCAGGGAGTGCATTATGACATGCCCCTTCGTCACCCAAATCAACATCCCCCTCATACTCCTCTTACCCATCATCAACCTCGGGAGGATTCACACCCACTACCACCGTCTTATCAAGACCTTTAATTCCATTGTTTTTATAGTTGATTTTAAAACACATGTTTTTGAATCCAAAGTTCACACATGTTTTGGAATCCAAAGTTCTTAGTTTAATGGCATACTGGCATATTTTTGATTCTTAAAAAAACGTTTTAGAAGAAAAAATTGTCTCATACATTGTATGATAATAGTTATATGTTTACATAAATATATAAATATCTATACGCACATATCTATTAGATATGTAAATAATTTTTTTTATATGTTTTTAATATTTGTTTTATGTTTTTAATATATTTTGTTATGCACATGTTGTGCTATGTTATTTTCAAAAAATAAAAATATACAAATAGTACCTCAGAGTGGTTCCTCTCCACCAGTATCCAGCATAGAAAAAATAAAGTGTTGCGGATAGCGTAGTACAGTTTGGAAAACACAATTTTATTTCAGCTTCCCCTTCCCCCCTAGTAAAAAATGCGTACCAGAATTCACAATATAAATCACTTAGTATGATAATGTAATTGCACTCTGCCTGCAAGGTTTCCGTCCGCCGGAAACCACCGCCAAAGACCGCTGTGTGAAGATCTCCCTTTCACTTCCTGGTATCTGGGCTGGCTGGAGCGCACTCTGGACCGCAAATCGTCACTTCCTGCGAGGGTCGTGGCCTCGCAGGAAGTGACGATTTGCGGTCCAGAGTGCGCTCCAGCCAGCCCAGATACCAGGAAGTGAAAGGGAGATCTTCACACAGCGGTCTTTGGCGGTGGTTTCCGGCGGACGGAAACCTTGCAGGCAGAGTGCAATTACATTATCATACTAAGTGATTTATATTGTGAATTCTGGTACGCATTTTTTACTGGGGGGGGAAGGGGAAGCTGAAATAAAATTGTGTTTTCCAAACTGTACTACGCTATCCGCAATACTTTATTTTTTCTATGCTGGATACTGGTGGAGAGGAACCACTCTGAGGTACACAGGTGGAGAAAAGGCGGACGCATTAAGGAGGTTGCATTGGCCAGTGGTTTCTGATTGATATGCCCAATTTGATCTCTGCTCTGGTGAGTGCATCCCCAAAGGGGGTTTTCCCAGCACGCGGTGTTAAGAATCATTATCGGGTGGAAGTCACATCATTGTATCACAGAAAAGAACTGGTTAAAGCCTCACTGCATGCAGAATTTATTCATGATTTGAGGGATTCGTGTGATTTTTTATGAACTCTACAGTGAAAATCACATAAGCGCTGCTGCAATATTTATTGAGCTAACACCCGTTTAAACGTGGTGCAAGGACTCATTTTAGATATTGCCATATCACTATTGTTGTTTTTATTTTACAGTAGCTGCTTTTATTGGTGTATGCACATACATTTTAATACCTCCATATTTTATTATTTATTATATACTTTATTATATAAAAAATAAAGTTTACATGTATCAAATAACGATTGTTTTTAGTTATTATTATATGTAGAAGCTTTGATACATTATTCAAATTACCTGAGCGTTATCAATAATCGTTCACATGGTGTGATAGCATCCCTGCAATTTGTATCCTTTCTTGACAAGGCAGGTGTCAAGAGATCAAGCAGGAAGTCAAATCTAATAAAAGAAATACATTTGTTATTAACACTATAATCTATTGACCTAATATCTAAACAAGGGTTAATATTAGGTGTTTGGGATTAGGGTTATGAGTTTGGGAGTATCGGGAGTGGGACTAGGGTTAGGGGTTTGGGAGTATCTGGAGTGGGATTAGGGTTAGGGTTAGGAGTTTGGGAGTATGGGTAGTGGGATTAGGGTTAGGGTTAGGAGTTTGGGAGTATGGGGAGTGGGATTAGGGTTAGGGTTAGGAGTTTGGGAGTATGTGGAGTGGGATTAGGGTTAGGGTTAGGAGTTTGGGAGTATCTGGAGTGGGATTAGGGTTAGGGTTAGGAGTTTGGGAGTATCTGGAGTGGGATTAGGGTTAGGGTTAGGAGTTTGGGAGTATGTGGAGTGGGATTAGGGTTAGGGTTAGGAGTTTGGGAGTATCTGGAGTGGGATTAGGGTTAGGGTTAGGAGTTTGGGAGTATCTGGAGTGGGATTAGGGTTAGGGTTAGGAGTTTGGGAGTATCTGGAGTTGGATTAGGGTTAGGGTTAGGAGTTTGGGAGTATTGGGAGTGGGATTAGGGTTAGGGTTAGGAGTTTGGGAGTATCTGGAGTGGGATTAGGGTTAGGAGTTTGGGGGGTATGGGTAGTGGGATTAGGGTTAGGGTTAGGAGTGTGGGAGTATGGGGAGTGGGATTAGGGTTAGGGTTAGGAGTTTGGGAGTATGGGGAGTGGGATTAGGGTTAGGGTTAGGGGTATGGGAGTATCTGGAGTGGGATTAGGGTTAGGATTAAGAGTTTGGGAGTATGGGGAGTGGGATTAGGGTTAGGGTTAGGAGTTTGGGAGTATGGGGAGTGGGATTAGGGTTAGGGTTAGGGGTATGGGGGTATCTGGAGTGGGATTAGGGTTAGGGTTAGGAGTTTGGGAGTATGGGGAGTGGGATTAGGGGTAGGGTTAGGAGTTTGGGAGTATCTGGAGTGGGATTAGGGTTAGGGTTAGGAGTTTGGGTGTATCTGGAGTGGGATTAGGGTTAGGGTTAGCAGTTTGGGAGTATCTGGAGTGGGATTAGGGTTAGGGTTAGGAGTTTGGGAGTATCTGGAGTGGGATTAGGGTTAGGGTTAGGAGTTTGGGAGTATCTGGAGTGGGATTAGGGTTAGGGTTAGGAGTTTGGGGGTATCTGGAGTGGGATTATAGTTAGGAGTTTGGGAGTAATGGGAGTGGGATTAGGGTTAGGAGTTTGGGGGTATCTGGAGTGGGATTAGGGTTAGGGTTAGGAGTTTGGGTGTATCTGGAGTGGGATTAGGGTTAGGGTTAGGAGTTTGGGAGTATCTGGAGTGGGATTAGGGTTAGGGTTAGGAGTTTGGGAGTATCTGGAGTGGGATTAGGGTTAGGGTTAGGGTTAGGAGTTTGGGAGTATTGGGAGTGGGATTAGGGTTAGGGTTAGGGTTAGGAGTTTGGGAGTATCTGGAGTGGGATTAGGGTTAGGGTTAGGAGTTTGGGAGTATCTGGAGTGGGATTAGGGTTAGGAGTTTGGGAGTATCTGGAGTGGGATTAGGGTTAGGGTTAGGAGTTTGGGAGTATGGCGTGGTAATTTTGGGTGTATGGGGGATGGGAGGGTGGGTGCGTAGGAGTGGGTGTAGATAACTGGGATATTGCCACTTACGTTGCGATGCTCATCCGAGTGTAATTCCTGAATTTATCTGGATGCAATCTCAAGTCATGATACAGCAACATGTATTGTCCTCTGTCTGCGTGCATTTGATGTATGGGATGAACCCAATAGCGACGCTGTGGTCTCTGATGAAGAAGATGCTCCCAAACATATAACACAAACATCAGAAGCAGCTCATAATACTCCATGTTCTTCCTGGCCTCTTTCTTCCTTCACGGAATAACAGGAAGTGATGTAATGGGGTGGGGTTGTTTGATGATGACAACGCTTGAAAAACGCTTCAAAAACGCATTAAAAACGCATAGGCGTTAGCGCTAATTTTACCGCAAACGCAGCAAAACCGCTGTAAAACCGCGCTAATTTTAATATGCGTTTTTAGCGCGTTTTTTTCGACGCCCCAGTGTGAAAGCAGCCTAAGAGATATACACAGAGAGACAGTGTGATTTCATTTAAGAGAGATAGACAGAGAGACAGTGTGATTTCATTTAAGAGATATACACAGAGAGACAGTGTGATTTCATTTAAGAGAGATAGACAGAGAGACAGTGTGATTTCATTTAAGAAAGATAGACAGAGAGACAGTATGATTTAATTTAATAGATATACACAGAGAGACAGTGTGGTTTCATTTAATTTTGAAGCCGTTGCAAATACAGTGGGTGTATTGTGCCATCTGCACAGTGTACACCTGAAGCTACCCCAATTGCTGTTTTTTTCTGCGCATCCTATCCGTAGTCAGCGGTTGCAAATACAGTGGGTATATTGTGCCATCTGCACAGTGTACACCTGAAGCTACCCAGATTCTAATAGAGTCTACTTAACAACAAACCTAAACAGTCCCTGTCTTGTTTGCACCGCCTGTATACCGCTGTTCAGAGTATATAGGGCCTGGGAGCCCCACGAATTTCCTTTTTTTAATTTGGGTACAGGGTTCCCCTTAATATCCATACAAGACCCAATGGGGCTGGCAATAGGCGGGGGGGGGGTACCCATGCCGTTTGTCTCACTGATTTCCATCCATATTGCTGGGACCAGACATTACATTAAAGCCGCAAGCAGTTTTAAATGACTTTTATTCCTTTAAAAATGTCATTTTGTGCAGGGACTGTTCTAAACACGGGAAACACGCGCCACTTTACAGGCATACTATAGACACCCCCAGGTACGATATTTAAAGGAATATTTTTTTTTTTCACTTTAAGCATCATTAAAATCAGTGCTCCCGAAAAAACAGACGTTTTTAAAAGTTTTTTTGCATGGATACATGTCCCCTGCAGAACCCGGGTCCCCAAATCCTTTTTAGGACAATAACTTGCATATTAGCCTTTACAATTACCAGGGGGTGTTCGGCTCATCCCTATTAATTCTCTGCATTAAGACAAAATACCTTCTGCAAGCAGCTACACACCCACAGCCCCCACCCCCCACCAGACCCCCGGGTTATCTAAACCTGATCTTGATCCAGCAACAGTAACTGCTCTCCCAGGTCTCTCCCTCCTCATTGGCTCAAACACAGCAGTCATTGGATCCTGCTGCTGTCAATCACAGCCAGTGAGTAGGGAGGGGGGGAGATGAGCTGCGCTCTGTGGGTTTTATAGACACACAGATTCAGCTCGGGAGCAAGCATGCATAAGTGCCCCCATAGAAAGCAGCTTGCTATAGGGATACTAGGTGGGGGGAAGGAGCCTGAAAAGATGAGGATTGGGGCTGTTCTGTGCAAAACTTAGTTTAAGTTTTTGGGTTAAAGAAACCCTTTTGCCACCATTTGTTTAAAGCGGAGGTCCGCCGGCCCCTTTAAAAGTTAAAAGTCAGCAGCTACACATACTGTGGTGTCAGAGGGGGCGGGGTCACCCAGGTACATCACCGGGTGGCCCGCCCTCAGTTATATAAGAACTTTCATCAGCGAAGAAGCGTCACATGGTGGGATCCTCCCATAGCGGAGGATCGGTTGCGGATTTCTTTTTTCTTTTTCGGTTCATTGTGGCGAGATAGAAGATGATGAATGGACATCATCGGACATTTTAATTTTTTTTTTTATAATGGACTTGTCCCCAAGCTGTGTCATGTCGTTTTTTAAACATTTTGACACTTTTTATTGTGAAATGGTACCCCATTACCATTTCACACAGGGGGGGTGGGACCTGGGGGTCCCCTTGTTAAAGGGGGCTTCCAGATTTCGATAAGCCCCCCGCCCGCAGACCTCCACAACCACCGGGCAAGGGTTGTGGGGATGAGGCTACCCCAAAGCACCCTCCCCATGTTAAGGGCATGTGGCCTGGTATGGTTCAGGAGGGGGGCGCTCTCTCACCCCCCTCTTTCCCTGCAGCCTGCTAGGTATGGGTCTGGTATGGACTTTGGGGCGGATCCCCATGCCCTTTTTTTTAAATTCGGTGCAGGGTTCCCCTTAATTTCCAAATCAGACCCGAAGGGCCTGGTATGGATTTTAGGGGGACCCCCATTTTTTTTTTCTTTTTTAATTTTGGTTCGGGGGTTCCCCTTAATATTCATACCAGACTCAAAGGGCCTGGTAATGGACTAGGGGGGATCCCATGTTCTTTTTTTAATGAGTTTTATCTATATTGCCGAGACCCGACAATTCATTACAGCCGCGATCAGTTTTAAATGACAATTTTTCCTTTAGAAATGTAATTTTGCTGTGGTACTGCTCTAAACACGGGAAAAAATGCGCCACTTTACAGGCATACTATAGACACCCCCCAGGCACAATATTTAAAGGAATATTTCATTTTTATTGTTTCACTTTAAGCATTAAAAAAATCACTGCTCCTGAAAAACGTCCATTTTAAAAAAAAAATGTCATTGATACAGGACCCAGGTCCTCAAACACTTTTTATGACAATAACTTGCATACAAGTCTTTAAAATTAACACTTTTGATTTATCATGTTAGTGTCCCATAGACTTTAACGGTGTTCCGGCGGCTTTCGAATTTGCCCCGAACACTGCATATTGTTCGGTGTTCGCAGAACATCCGAACAACCAAAGTTCTGTCCGAACTTATGCTCGGGCCGAACCGTTCACCCATCCCTAGTGAGGAGAACAAAGACAAGTGTGTTTTGTGTACAGTCAAGCATTGTGGTAGGAGTGTCATGGTCTGGGGCTGCATGAGTGCTGCCAGCACTGGGAAGCTACAGTTCATTGATGGAACTATGAATGCCAACATGTACTGTGACATACTGAAGCAGAGCATCATCCCCTCCATTCGGAGACTGGGCTGCAGGGCAGTATTCCAACATGATAACGACCCCAAACACACCTCCAAGATGGCCACTGCCTTGCTAAAGAAGCTGAGGGTAAAGGTGATGGACTGGCCAAGCATGTATCCAGACTTAAACCCTATTGGGCATCTGTGGGGCATCCTTAAACGGTAAGTGGAGGAGCGCAAGGTCTCTAATATCCACCAGCTCTGTGATGTCGTCATGGAGGAGTGGAAGAGGAGTCCAGTGGCAACCTGTGAAGCTCTGGTGAACTCCATGCCCAAAGAAGGTTAAGGCCGTGCTGGAAAATAATGGTGGCCACACAAAATATTGACACTTTGGGCCAATTTGGACATTTTCACTTAGGGGTGTACTCACTTTTGTTGTCAGTGGTTTAGACATTAATGGCTGTGTGTTGAGTTATTTTGAGGGGACAGCAAATTTACACTGTTATACAAGCTGTACACTCACTTCTTTACATTGTAGCAAAGTGTAATTTCTTCAGTGTTGTCACATGAAAAGATATAATAAAATATTTACAAAAATGTCAGGGGTGTACTCACTCTTGTGAGATACTGTAAGTTGCAGCAGTATCACAAATGCCAGAAAGTTTCCTTCAAATTTAGTGAAATGCATTTTCATGCAGTAAAAAAAGTGTGGGATAGAACCTTATCGCCAACCTTGACTGAACACTGTATAAGAACACTTGCTTGGGAACAGCTAGGTCTGTTTTTCATCTTAGGCCTGCAGAGTAAGTGGACTTGTTGTTGCCATAGACATGCTGGGAAGATAGCAACACAGCAAGGTCAGTCGTTAGCTACTCATCATATTCCCGCAATCAATGATAGATTCAGTGAGTTGCCAGGGCCCCCCGCTCTATTTTATTCCCCTAAGCTCCTTCGCAGCAGCTATAAAAAAAGGTTTTGAGGTGAGGGAAAGGTTGGATGAGCTTCGAGCACAGATAGCATCTCAAGGTACAAGATAATAATACAGCACATTGGTAGTAGAAAGGCTACCAACATTGGGCACCCCTCAATATCCCTTCTTCTGTTGCTGTAAGGAAAGAAATCTTTGCTATGGGTCCAACAAATATTTCGTTGTAACCCTATTTCTGCATCAGTCTTTTAAATGTAACACCAGGAAACAAGGTAACACCCCATACACACTAGTGTCTGATTTTTGTCAAAAGCAGGTATGCAGGATTTTGTCTAGAATACTAATGAAACGCAAATTGTCTTTCGACAAACAAGAACACAGTGACGTACTACAAGAATATAAAGAGGAAGTTCATTTTTCCAGCGCCACACTTTGGGCTCTTTCTGCTAATTTCATGTTAGTAGCAGTTTGGTGAGTGTTAAATCACGATTTTCAGATGGTTCCTAACTTAACAATGTTTTTTGTCAGCTACATTTTTGTGCTTACCATAAACACCCCCTAAAATGTGTCCAAATGTTATTGAGTGCAAGAGGCCATTTTTTGGGGCCCAAACTTATGTGTAACCCCCCCCCCCAAATGCTAAGTCAACAGATACAAATGCTCTATCTGCTAACTTTGCAAAACCCATACACGCTATCCCTCTTTTGTGGTCATATTTCTGGATGGATTCACCAAAGCATGTAGTGCAAGGTCTGGCCTGATTACCTTTAAATTGTAACGTAGAAAGTTTTTGTCTCCTATTATCTTGATAGGTTATTTCTGAATGTCAAAATGTGCTGCATTTTGGACAGTGTGTATCCATACTTTTTGATTATGTCACTTCTTACCTGTCCACTGGGCTGCCAATAGTGTAAGTAAGGAGAGGCTGGCCAAAGTATCACACATTATTTAAATTATAAGGGCTTTTGCACTATAGTCCTGCTAGCTGTAGTGTCTGCCACATATGAGTTCTTGTTTCTTGATATTGGGAATAACAGCTGCAACTCTGATGGAGGAGTCATTATGCAGACAGAGTTCTACAAGTGGCTCTAGAATGGCACCTTAACTGCTTGCCGACCGTCTCACGCCGATATACGTCGGCAGAAGGGCACGTACAGGCATATTAACGTACCTGTACGTTGCCCTTCGAGAAGTGGCTTGCGAGCGTGCGCGCCGCAAGCCCCGTGAGTGTGATACCCACGATCATCTCACGGAGAGGAAGAACAGGGAAATGCTGATGTAAACAAGCTGTCACGGTCTCTGTACACCCCAGAGAACTGTCCCCTGCTGATTGGGGTGTGGTTGTATTTCATTGTTCGTGTCTGTCTGCCTTGGAAGAAACGTATATTATGGGATGGATGTCTATGTGGAGAGAGGGGGGACTCCTCCAGCAGCCCCCTTCTGATAAGCTTGAATACACCTGACCTGTGTGGCTATTGTCATTGGACAGTTTAACCCACCCTGCTTCCAAGGGTGGGAGGGAAGTGTTTCTGAGGGATTTGGTCTGTTGAAACATGTGCTGGAAGAAAGGCAGTTGTTGGGTTTTGCCAGTCCTGCAGCCTCCATTTAGGGAGTGGATTACCCTTGGCTGTGTGCCATTTTGAGAGTGGATTACCCTTGGCTGTGTGCTACCCTGATCGTGGATTAACCCTGTGATCACTTACGCTGTGAGTAGAGCGAACTTTATTCTTATGTATCCAAGACTGAGCACGGACTACGCCTACTTGCCAGAACTCTGTTACTTCCTTTGTTTGGCCAGCCTGGTGTGTATTACCCTTTAGCAACACGGACTCTGCTACCCCGCTGTGCATTACTGTATTCCGGACTCTTGCTTTGCTCGGCTGTGATAGCTGCTACCTGGCTGTGTGTTAACCCTGCTACCGTTAAATAAAAAGCTTTCTGAGTGCTCCTACTCTCTGTGTGTGTCTGTTACACCTACATCTCCGTTACACAAGCATATCCCTGTTCTGCCTATGACACTGACACTGATCGCAGCTCCCTTTAATCGGGAGCGGTGATCAGTGTCGTGTCACACATAGCCCCCCCCCACAGTTAGAATAACTCCCTAGGACACACTTAAGGTGCGATGGTTACCCCTTCATGGACTGTCACATTTACACAGTAATCAATGCACTTTTAATCGTACTGATTGCTGTATAAATGTGAATGGTCCCAAAATAGTGCCATAAGTGTCCGATCTGTCCGCCATAATATCACAGTCACGATAAAAATTGCTGATCGCTACCATTACTAGTAAAAAAAAAATATTAATAAAAATGCCATATAACTATCCCCTATTTTGTAGATGCTATAACTTTTGCACAATTTTTTTTTTATATATATTATTTGGGGATATTTATTATAGCAAAAAGTAAAAAAAATGTGTTTTTTTCAAAATTGTCGCTATTTTTTTGTTTATAGCGCAAAAAATAAAAACCGCAGAGGTGATCAAATACCACCAAAAAAAAAGCTTTATTTGTGGGGGAAAAAAATACGTAAATTTTGTTTGGGAGCGACGTCCCACGACCGCGCAATTGTCAGTTAAAGCGACGCAGTGCCGAATCGCAAAAAGTGATCTGGTCTTTTGCCCGCCAAATGGTCCGGGGCTGAAGTGGTTAAACTTGCCACCTGCTGAGGAGCATGTTGAGGGCCTCAATTTTGTTTTTGTTGCAGATGACGGCTCTAGAATCTGGCTGTGCTGGATTGCCCTCTCAAAATGCCAGAGATATACGTCAAAAAATACCTTGATTATTTTGTGGGTAGAGGGGCAGTGTCTTGGCAGCAAATTGGAGCTGATCCTGAATAATATTTGTATGTGATCATAAACTCATAAATCTTTCTGTGTTTTTGAAGATGCCCACAAATTGTGCCTTAACATTCTTATTTCCCTCATGATCCCATGCCTAAAATGTGTGTCTTTCCCTACATCTAGTTTGCTAAAGCCCCAAAACACACAGTGTGTCAACATCTGCTATCTCCCATCACAGGGTATCAATGGAAACGTTTTGAGGGTACAACCCCTTCCTCATACCTAAAGTAGGTCAGAGGAAGGGAATGCACCCCCGAAACACGTCCATTGATACCCCATGATGGGAACTAGCACACACAGTGTGTTTTGGGGCTTTAGCAAACTAGATGTAGGAAAAGACACACATTTTAGGCATGGGATCATGAGGGAAATAAGAATGTTAGGGCACAATTTGTGGGCATCTTCAAATTTTGGCTTTGCTATTCTTAAAAACACAGAAAGATTACAATTCACATTACTTAGGACAGTGTTTCCCAACTCTCCTTCTCAAGTCAGGTTTTCTATATTTGTTGAATTTGGCACAGGTGATGTTGTCATTTTCAATGTTAGTAATTCACACAGTAGTTTTTAGACTGAGGAAAATACAGAAAACAGGACCTGGTGGTGCACCTAGAGGAGTGAAGTGGGAAAACACTAAACGTTCTCATTTAAAAGTCCGAAAGACATGGTAAATATTAAAAGTGCAAACAGAAGCCAACAAGTGGAACAAGAAACTTCTGTTCAGGTAAGAGGAAATTAAAATTTGTCAAGAATGTCTACAAAATCATGGATTCTTCGCTGTAAAGCAGTGGCAGCCTCCTTTATTTTCTCCAGATCCTTCAAACAATGCAACATATCTGCACTCATTCAGCCAATTGTGCATCTTGGAAGATCATGACCTAGTAAGAAGAGAAAAAAGTATTAAGGGAACGATGGTCAAGTGAGTGAGGCCCTACATAGTGAGTTATGGTCAAGTTACTAGTCAAATTCAGGAAATACTTACCTACTCAATCTATTGTTGCTTGCAACCTGCTTACCCTTCAGACACCTACACTACTAGGAATGTACACACTGCAAAAACTCTGTAATCTTGGCCCTGGTGCCTGGGTCTCCAAAACTCGGGTACCTAGCATCACTGCCAGCTCCTTCCACCACTTCCTTCTCCATGCTAATGTTAACGCACTACATAGTTTGCTAACGTGTGAAGTGGGTGTTTTGTTTGTTCAGAAAAACACTCGACATGTATACACATTTGAAGCCAGATTCCAAGTAAGTATACTTACTTGCGCAAACAAGAGGCTCCGGAATACTTTCTTCCTCTTCGGATGACTTTGGCCCTCAGTGTGACTTGCGTCAGGGGATTTGACGTCCACAATGGACAGGTCTGTGCTGGGTCCAGGAGTCAGATCCCATGCCTCCAAACCAACATACTGGGTGAGCTGACCACACTCTCTAGAAAGAAACAATACACCATTCATTAAGCCATCTCTAGTCCCACCTGTTTCTAGCATCCATTTTGCTACATTAGTTGACCAACCTTGCACTTGGTCTGATGACAATGTTTGCTCCTGACTAGTGGACTCCACCATGCTGCCCTGTGTTTTTTTTACAGTGAAAAATGCATAGAAAAAGGAAAGTGATGTAATTTTACAAAGTGCAAACACTTGACAAGTGCCAACATTGAAAAAGTCTTGGAGTTGCCCCCCCCACCCCTCTTGTCTCCTATGGTATAGGGGATATATGATGATCATTCTAGAAGGCATGACTCTGTGTGACTGTGATCCCCGGGGGCCTCTCATCTACCTATGTCTACACTGGCATGGCTGCATTAATGGGCACTGATGGGCCAGGCAGCAACCAGAAAGTGTTCTTTACCCCTAAGTTCTGCCCTAAGCCTATGTCCTTTGGCCCACCTAGAATCACCCCTGTTGGTGGCTAAATGAGTGTGTTTGAAGTTGTCACTTACATTTTTGTGGCAAGATGGCCTTGTTGCCTCCCCTGTTGGGGCCCGAGTGAGGGTAGCTTCCCTTCGACCCTTCTGGTGGCTTGGCTGTTGCCTCATTTTTTGGTGCCTTCCTATTGAAAGAAGAGAAAAAAATTAGGTCCAAAAATAAAGAAATGTCAAAAAACAGAACCAAATAAGTATGTTCATATCTGCTTTCTATTTTACTTCATCTTTAAAATAACAATTCAGACTTAAGGCTTTATAAGGCTTTTTAAGCTTGCTGAGGGGTTATGGCGCCATCACCCCTCAGCGAGCTTAAAAAGTATTTTTCATCTATATATCACAAGAGAAGAGGCAGATTGTGAATATGGTGGAGATTGACCCAGGAATGGATTGAAATTGTATTTTTATCATTCAAGCTCTATCTGAGAGTCCATTCCACGTGCCCTTCCTAAAGCAAGAGGACCAACCAATAACCACTGCACTGTGCTCAGTCTTCAAGTATGTGCACCCAGCTCCCCTGCCGTGAATTTACATGAGGAGTCACTCACCTACCTCAACCAAGGTCAGTCCTATGAATTATGGAAAGGGGCAGCTGATCTGCCTGAAGGGCGTCGCCTGCTAAAGAGTGTAGTTTAAGTGGTGTTCCACGACTGACGTCTACAGTACAGTGAGAGGCAACAGCTGGAGATCTGGCAGATGAGCCACCCTTGGGACAGAATTCTTGATATCGCTACGCTCCCGTCCGGGAGATTGAGTCTCTGAAACAAAGCGTACTGAAGCCTTTTTTCCGGAGTGAGGAGGACGCCTGGATCGTAGTGTGAACCGCTCCCTGGACTCATCCCAGAGGGCTATATCTGCAGGCGCTGTTAACAGGAGGTCCTATTTATCTGGTAAGAGTTTTCACTTCTTCCGGTATATATCCCAAGGAAAGGCTCATCTTAAGTTCCCTTTGGTGGTGGTGGAAAATTCAGAACATCTTCCATATCTTTCTAGCAAATCTTGTTTCACTTTTGGATTGGATTCACTGACTATGCCTATGTGGACTTTGCACATATATGTTTGTGTATATCTTGTGGTTCCTATTTGAATTATATCACTTGGACTTTTTGTGCACATATCTTCAGTGGCACATATATATTATTTCAATATTTTTTAAATACTTTTCATAGTATATATTTTTTTCCATATATATATTTTTATGTGTGTTTTTGAACAAATATTATTATTCACTTAGAGTTTTCTTTAGGTATTAACTTTATACAGTAACGTGACTATTTTCCTTTATATATTTTGTTTTCATGTTTTTATCGCATGTTTTTGTGTCGCTGCTTTCTTTTCACTATTATTTCAATTTTTCTTTTTTATTAGCGAGATATATACCTGATTGTGTTTGTACTTTGAACTTTTGTATGACGGACTTGTGAACAGACGATAGGAAAATCTGACAACAGACCGTTGTCTGACGAAAATTTACTAGCCTGCCATCCAACATTTGTTGGCGGAAAGTTGAACAACAATTGTCTGATGGAGCGTACTAACGGTTGGATTTTAGGCCAACAGTCTATCATCACACAACTCCCTGGCGAAAATCCGATCATGTGTACGAGGCTTTAGAGTTTCCATTTGTATGCAATCATGCAAAACTACATGGTTTTGGTAAATCTAAAGACAAAAATCTTCAGAAAATTGAAAGCCTCGTACACACGATCGGACTTTCTGACGGGAAATGTGTGATGACAGGCTGTTGGCGGTAAATCTGTGTGTATGCTCCATTGGACAATTGTTGTCGGATTTTCCATGGACAAATGTTGGCTAGCGTGTTTTAAAATTTTCCGCAAACAAATGTCTGTTGTCGGATTTTCCGAGCGTGTGTACACAAGTCCATCGGACAAAAGTCCAAAGTACATACACGCATGCTCGGAAGCAAGGGCGAGCCAGAAGCAGACAGTATTGTAAACTAGCCTTCGTAATGGAGAATTAACATTCGTGACGTGGCAAATTATGAAATCTCGAAATGCAGCGCACATTCTCTTCTTCTTTAATGGGATAATAATGAAGTTGCTTTGCTGGTGATAATGATGGAGTTATTGCAAACAATTTTTTTTTTCTAGTGATATCTAGAATAATATTATTATGCTCTTTTAAAAAAATGTATTTGGGCAAGTTACCACAACACCATTATGCTGTAGTTTTTAGGATCAAAGATACAACTATGTTGGTGTCCCTTGTCAATTTTACATTGTATTTTTTTTAAAATGTAACTGCCTACTCCCAAAACTGTCATTTGAAGTAAAACACACATAGCCAAGTATTATTCTTCACCATTTTTTTTATTGTGCATTAAAAAAAGAAAACAAATAAAATTAGACATGCTATCTGCCAATAGAACTATGGACTCCAGAGAGAGAGAGAGATATCATTGTGACCCTGTTCAAATCATTAGTAAGACCTCATCTGGAATATGCAGTTTTTGGGGACAAGTTTTCAAAAAGGATATTGGAGAACTTCAGAAAGTGCAGAGAAGGGCAACCAAACTGTTAAGAGGCATGGAGGAGCTCAGCTATGAGGAAAGATTAGAGGAACTGAATTTATTCACTCTTGATAAGAGGAGATTAAGGGGGGATATGATCAACATGTACAAATATATAAGGGGTCCATATAGTGAACTTGGTGTTGAGTTATTCACTTTACAGTCAACAAAGAGGACAAGGGGGCACTCTTTACGTCTAGAGGAAAAGAGATTTCATCTCCAAATACGGAAAGGTTTCTTCACAGTAAGAGCTGTGAAAATGTGGATTAGACTCCCCGCAGAGGTGGTTCTGACCAGCTCAGTAGATTGCTTTAAGAAAGGCCTGGATTATTTCCTAAATGTACATAATATAACTGGGTACCAACATTTATAGGTAAATTTTGATACAGGGAAAATCCGATTGCCTCTGGGGGATCAGGAAGGAATTTTTTCCCCTGCTTTAGCAAATTGGAGCATGCTCTGCTGGGGTTTTTCGCCTTCCTCTGGATCAACTGTGGGTATAGAATTGGGTACATGGGATTGTATGTAATTTTTTTTTTTTTTTTTTTGGTTGAACTGGATGGACTTTTTTCAACCTGATTAACTATGTAACTATGTAACTTAACCAAAAAGTGCATTCTATGCATCCAAAAATATAGAAAATATACCAAGTCAAATCAATATTCAACCAAAAAAATTATGTTAAAGCAATAACTACAAGGCCAATAATAAATAACACATTATCTCCTCCGATTCCGCAACATGGCTGGTTGAAGAATGGCTGTTCAGAAACTAACTGAAAAGCATAATATGAAAAGTGCAAAATGAAAAGTGCAAAATGAAAAGCATGAATCGACACTCACCAAACTTCTACTAACACGAAATTAGCAGGAGCCCAAAGGGTGGCGCTAAAGAGTTGAAAAACAATGCAGTACGTCGATACGTTCGTATTTGTTGGCCGACAATTCCTTGCCGTTTGTATGAAAGACAAGTTTGGGCCAACGTGTATGGGGCTTTAAACTTTCCGACGATCGAACGTCTGTTTTTTGTGGCATGCTAGTCTCATGTCGAATGTGAAGAGGTTACTCACAATACGAAAATTTTCATTCGTCAGAATACAGCATCAGAAGTGACGTAATGTGTTGAATAGTTTTGTATGTATGCTTTCGTTTCTGAGTATGCGTAGTCTTGCTCTTACAATTTTTTTCGTACGAAAACTGTACTAATGAAATGAAAATCGGACGTTAAGTTCACATTTGACAAAAATTTGACAAAAATGTTAACGTCTGCACACCCAGCTTTTGTCTGATGAAAAAGCAAATTCGGCTGTCGAAAGCTCAGATTTTGGTATTGTGTGTATGGGCCTTAAAAGAGTATATTCCGTGTATAAGAGATGTATATTTCAAACCCAATATTAAGAAATGTATATTTTAAACAGGTAAAACAGAACAAAAGTTTATTAATTACCGCAGGTAACGTTTATTAACCAGAATATTATGCAGCATATTACTTTGCTCTTCCTGTTTTCTCCACTGTCTGCTCATACTCTCAGTGGGGGAGGTCCAAAATGTTTCTCTCCAGGCCTATTCCCATGCTCTTTTGCATAGCTAACTACATTCAGTTTGAATTTTGCAGAATAAGACAATCGCTTACTTTTATCATTCTCTGACATCTTGGGCTCAAAGCGCTCCGCTCCCTGATGCATCTGAGCAGTCTCCACGTCCAACGGGATCGCATCTGCGCACTCTCCACCTCCGCCTCCAGCTCCAGCTGACGTCATATGGCTTGTGATTGGAGGAAGCCGTTTTACAAGCTATGACCAGCTATGCACCGCGTGGCTCTCTCCCAGGCTGACTGACCGTGTATAAGACGATGCTCAATTTTCAGTCTAACTATTTTAGGAAAAAGTAGCGTCTTATACATGGAAAAATACGGTAAGTTCTGTTAGTGCTCATGTAATTCTGTACTAGATATTGTACTAAAAAGATCAAGTTGCTTTTAATTTGAATTTCATGTAATGCTTTTTTTGGATAGGGTGAAATTTATGCAGAATAATATATCCAATTAGCAGGTAATTTAACTAAAATAGCATTTAAGCTATCAACTCATTAATTAATGAGCCATTTTAAATTGCTCAACAACTATTTACCAGATATAAAAAAGAAAATTAAAATTTTGTTTACACACTAGCCAAATCTTTATATGTGTGGTCACTATGCAACTGATTTTGTTCGCCCAGGGTGATGTGGAAGTTTAGTGCCTGCTCTGAACATTGGAATGTGTAAGATTTGACCAGTGATATACACGGTGTAGTCTTTTAACCTTTGATCAGTCCTGCAACCTGCAGCGCAAACAAAAGCAAATGGTTCACTTAGCACTAGATCAGATCACCTTTTTGTACACCAGTTGCCAGGAAACCTGATGTGTGCATTTTATGCTACCTTCAGGCATATGTGTATAAGCACTTAAAGACGGGGGCTACTTGCTCATGACGAGTGTGAGTTGGTCTGATGACCTGATAATCACCTGACCTGAAAAACAGCCACAGAAGAGTTAGTAATATGATTTTTTAATCTGAAAATATAAAAAAAATGATTATAATTATTTATTTATTTTAATTGAATACTGCACTTTGCAGTCTAATATTTTACGGTGAATCAAAAATTTTAAATTTGCCCACATTTGTGTATGCAAATTGGTCCTGTCTTCAGAGAATTTTTCATTAGAATAATCCTGATTTCTTGGATTATTGGATTGCACAATAAAAAGGAGATGGATAAATGTGCCTGCACATTTTCAAACAAATCAAACATCTACAATTTATCAAAAAAGAGGACATTTGCCAAAATCAAAAACTGATTTGCCGATACCGAGCAAAGGGTAACACTGCTACGTAAAATCAATATGAGTTAAAATTCACAACTAACTATATTGCTGGTGTCCATATAGATTTTATCATTAATGTGGGCTAAGCATACTTTACCATCATTCGAGGTCTGCTACGAAAACAAAAAAGGCTAAACAGAAAACAGTTGGCTTGGTTTTACATATATAAGGTATCACATAACCCAGCGTGTAAGTGAACAGCTTTTCTTGCAGTGTCAAGCTGAACTTTCAAGCTCATTAAAATCAGAGAGCAGAGCGTCTTAGGCAGATGCTTTAGAAAGTACTTATGGCATTAGATTTTCATCAGTATAACAAAAATCCCTAATACCTAAGGGAGCAGGCATATTTAAACAGAGGTCTCGTGTGATTCTCTGCACGTGTTCTCTGGAAAACACAGCATAATTCAGTCACCAAACAGTGTTGTGCTGTCTAATTAGAGTGTTAGGGTGATGGTGACCTTTTTATCGGATCAGACCTTTTTTGCAATGACTAATGAGACAGAATTCAGCTGGATTAGTAGCCACTTGATAGTTTTAAGCATACTCAAGACATCTGGGTAATACTTGGTATATATTCTGTTTATCGGGAAAAGAAGTGAGCATACGGATGACTAGAATGGTTTAAAAAGCAAATTTGTACATCATGTTTGTGATATATCTGTATGTCAAAATGTATGGCATCTAACAATGTTGTTGTAATTTACCCCTTTTCTCTGCCTAGACCATTGACCTTACACTATTGCCCTATTAGGTGAAAAAAAGTTCTGTATCAAAAATCACATTGCTGCCACTTTGTTTTCAAAGTAAACTGTCGTTTTATTTATGTAGCAAATTTTTGCGCGGAAACATGGAAGTATCCTTATCAGTACGCTATATTGCCAAAGGTTTCTAGAAATCAGACCATCCCACCATATTAATTTGTTAGACTTTGTTTAAATTTGTGGATTGGGGGGTAGTAAAAATAAGCGGTTGAGGAGCATATTTATGGCCACCTTTAGCCGCAAAGGGAGCAGGAAGGAGCTGCACACATGCATGCACATGCCAAAATTATCCCACCTGTTTCGTTCATTGGGCAGTGTTGCAACCAAACATTACCCATTTCGGTGATTACTGGGTTCTCACTAGGCTTGCAATTGTGGCACGATATTCCTATTCAAAAACTGCTACTTTCAAAAAAGGCATTCTGGAAGTAGCAGTATCACCACATTAAATTTCAAGACTTTACCAAACTGCGTTACGTATTGCATGACATTAAAAGGGAAGATATTCTAGAAACAAAAAACACAGAAGGAAAGTGGGAGTGCTTTAAAAACATTTTATTTAATGGCATTAGCCAGTGCATTCCAATGGACAACAAATATAAAAGAACTAAAACTAAACCTGGGTGGTTAAATTCAATTGTAAAAAAGCACATGAAAAAGAAAAAAAACTGTCCTTATAAAAATACAAGGCCAAGGGGACACATCAGCATTCCAGCACTACAAAGAATGCAATAAGAAATGTAAAAGCACAATTGATGCAGCAAAAATAGACCACGAGAGACACATATCAGAAGACAGTAAAAAGAATCCCACATTTTTAAAAAATATATATTAATAGTAAAAAAGCAAAGTCAGAGCATATTGTACCCATAAAGGATGATCAAGGAATGTTGGTTACAAGTGACAAGGAGAAGGCAACTATATTAAATACATTCTTCTCCTCGGTTTTTACTACTGAAAAGTAGGGGTATAATAGACTTGTGGCTAACAGAGGCCAGTTTTCTAAAAAGACTGGAAAAATTATGGTGAACAAATCACCAGGACAAGATGGTTTACACCCGAGAGTCCTCAAAGTAGTCAGCCAGGTCATTGCTAGACCACTATTCCTAATCTTTAAGAAAAGCTCAATGACCTGAATGGTGCCAGCAGATTGGCGAGAAGCTAATGTAGTACCAATATTCAAGCATGGTACATGCTTGAATATTGTAAAATATACATGTAAAATACAGGCCAGCCAGCCTAACATCAATAATTTGTAAACTATTGGAGGAGATGGTAAGGGACCATATCCAAGAATTTGCTGCTAAGAATAGTATCATTAGTAGTAACCTAACCAGAATGAATTTATGAAAGATCGTTCTTGCCAGACCAAACTATTAACATTCTTTGAGGAAATAATCTGTAATCTGGGTAAAGGAAGGCCTGTGGATGTGGTGTATCTACACTTTGCCAAAGCATTTGACACAGTGCCCCATAAACACTTAATCCACAAATTGAGGTCTATTGATGTTGACAATAGTATAGTTGTATGTATCTGGATAGAAAACTGGTTACAGGGGCGGGTCCAGAGGGGTGGTCATAAATAGCGTATATTCAGAATAGTCTTGAGTTATAATTGGGGTACCCTAGAGCTCTGTCCTGGGACCAATCCTGTTTAACTTGTTCATAAATGATACAGAGGTTGGAATAAATAGTTCAATCTCAGTGTTTGCTGACGATACTAAGCTAGGCAGGGCAATAACTTCACGACAGGATATAGCAACTTTATAGGAAGACCTTGATAAAATAGGAGGGTTAGCAAACACATGGCAAATGAGTTTCAATGTAGGTAAATGTAAAGTAATGCACTTGGGGGCTTGGGTGTGTCTGTGTGTCTGTGTGTCTGTGGGAATTTGTGCCCATTTATCCCAAAGAGTATCTGTGGGGTCAGGCATAGGTGTTCAATAGGATTCAGTTCAGGAGCTCTGATCAGACCACTCAAGTTCCTCCAAACTTGTCAAACCATGTCTACACATACCATGCAGATACACCATCATGCTGGAACATAAAAGGACCTGTTGCCACAAAGTTGGGAGTGTGCATTTGTATAACATGTCTTTGTATATTGTAGCATTATTATTCGCTTTAGTGGAAAGACTTGAGCTCAATAATTTGGAGGGGTTTGCACATACTTTTTTGCAGTATAGGGATTGATTTACTAAACACAAAATAGCTGTTCACTTTGCAAGGGAAGTTGCACTTTAGAAGAGAATTTAGCCCAGAGCTTAATGAATGTGGTGAAGTTTCTCTTTTGCAAAGAATTTCCAATCACGTGCAAGAAAAAGAAAAACAGCATCTTTGCTTCCACATGATTGGGTAATGTAAATCAGGAGAGCTTCGCCTCATCAACTAAGCTCTGGGACAACTGCCCTTATATTACTTCTTTTGCAAAGTGAACGGCCTATTTGCCTTTAGTAAATCAACACCATAGTGTAAGGGCAAGGTTAGAGGTTTAGGTTTCCTCATATAGCCTATATTTATTTTACTGGAATGCCAGCTCCAGTTCCAGAGGAAAATTAAATGCACATTCCCTCTGAATTACATGCATAGTTTTATCTCTTTAAAACCTTTAGTATAGATCAATGACTGCTGATTTGCCAGAAATCTAGTAAACTCTTAAAGCGGAGCGCCACCCGTTTTTACAACCTATAAAAAAAAAAAAATACTCACCTTCCTCGATCCGAAACGGTAGTTTTTTTTTTTTTTTTTACTTACCTTTAGTTGTTTTCTTCGCTTCCTGGTTCTCGGGTCCTCGGATATGGGCGGGGATATTATGGCTATTACGTAATATCCCCTAGCCCACACTGTCTTCTGGGAGCTTGTCATAGCTCCCAGGAGTCAGTGCGGCGGCCTGGCCCGAGATCGCGCGACACTTGAAACCGAACGTGACGTCATCACGACAGTCACGTTCGGTCTCTGCTATCACAACGGTGCAGACTTTCGACGCCGCCGCCGTTGTGATGGCAACAGAAGCTGAAATCCAGGAAGAGAATGCCCTGGAGTATTCAAATGCTCACAGGCAAGATGGTGAAGAAACCGGAAATGAATATAAAGTGCTTTTTGGACATAAAAAACGAACGGCAACAGTGAGACAAGCAGGACAGGTGAGTTAATAATTTACAAAAGAATTTATTATTCAATCACCAGTGAAAAAAAAAACGTCAGGGGCAGTGTAGCTCCGCTTTAACTTCATGGTTAATCTGATAACAGTGTGGCTGTTGCAATGAAATCACAAGTAGCATTGCCAGCCCTGCCTCCTGGACTATAGAATTCCATCTATCCCCACCACTCTCACTGATATTCTCTTAAAGTGGTTGTAAAGGCACAAGGTTTTTTAACCTTCATGCATTATGAAGGTAAAAAACCTTCTGTGTGCAGCAGATCCAACATCCCACCCCCCCCCCAATACTTACTTGAGCCACCTCAGCAATGCCCAGGAGAGCCTTGGCTCTCTGGGGAATCTCTGGGGAATCAAACTCCTGATTGGCTTTTGGCAGCAGCGGGAGCCATTGGACACACAGAGCCATGGCTTGAAATCACGCCTGCTTGGGTGCCCCCACAGCAAGCAGCTTGCTGTGGGGGCACCCTGCAGGAGGGAGGGACCAGGAATGCTGGTGTGGGACCTGAGAACAGGATGATCCGCACTGCTCTGTGCAAAACCACAGCACAGAACAGATAAGTATGACATATTTGTTATTTTAGGAAAAAAACAAGACTTTAATATCGCTTTAATACAACACTTAGACAGACCATGTTAGTATGGCAAAGCCTCTGAATTAGCATGTAAATTTCCTACAGATTGAAGGGTGTGAAATGTCCCATCTCACTATCTACAGAATAAAATCAGTTAAAGAGGAACTTTACAAACATCTTAAAAATTACAACAAATGCACCTTTTATAGATTACCGCAAACCTTTAATTCTTTGCATGCCTTATTTATCAATCCCTCAGTATTCTTCTCACGGTGGCCATTTTCACTACGGATATATGGATCCATCTTCCTTAACTCCCTATGACTCTGGGTCTGCCTCCTGGAACATGTGACAATGCACACCATTTCATGGGGAAGGTGCTGGTGATGCAGTCATACCAGGATACATCCGTGAGGCATTGATTACATCACCAGTGCCCCACTAAACCAGGAAGTGTAAAAGTAGCAATTATAATTAAAAGCAAAAGATGTTTAAATAATTGAATGTAAGATAATTTCATATCAGCATGCAGGACATGCCTCCAATGATTAGGACAAGTCTGATCATTGGAGGAGAGCAGGCTGAGTTCCCAGCACAGCTAGAGAACTGACCGCGGTGTGTTCTCCTACTTAGTGTGGTCAGTTTTTAATAGGAAAGCAGAGGAACTGGCAGGAACACCAGG
>CM053026.1:561380203-561484285 GCA_028564925.1 Lithobates sylvaticus
GAGCAATTTGGGCATGCTACGTGTACTGAATTACAGTTCTCCTTGGGGCATTCAAAGGTGTCCCAGGCCGCTAAACTGTTCGGGTTTGGCTTGGAATAAAGGTGGCAACCCTAATTTAAAGTAGATCCAACGCCAAACACTAAAATCTCACATAAGCTTTAACATGGTAACTTGATTTCAAAATGTTTCAATCTTCTTTAATTTAGCAGATATTATAAAAAATTATATCTGGTGATGCCATGAAAATCCTTTTTTAGTAATTTCCTGTTATGGGGGTGATAACTCTCTTCCAATTATGCTCCTGCGTTGTCACCTTGTCACATGCATTTCAAGTGACCCTGCTGATACACATTTTGCAAGTTTGCACACTATTGTCACTACAATGATGTTTTTTTATGCATTCTTTATTTGTAAGATCAATTTTAACAAAAAATTGGTGACAAAGACAAAACAGGTGAAAAAAGTATATTGAAAAACAATGAGTACATCATGGTCAGACAAATACAAAACACAATATGTATAAGCATGCCATTTTAAAGAATGGGCTTCTATAAAAGTAGGAGCGGTATAAAATTATTACCATACTTTTGTGAGATTTACTATGGAAAAGATCCAATTGGAAATGTCGTTCTATATGTCACATCAAATTGTAGTGTGTAAAAAAAAAAAAAAGACATAAAGTAGGTATGTCTTGATCAGAAAAACAAAAGCGGACCATATTTGGTCCAACATCAAGATTAAGTGTGGAAGTGTCTGACCCGGAAACAAAATTTAAAAAGTAAAGGTCAGATAAAAGTAGTAAAAAAAAAAAAACTGCAGTGAAGTAAAAAGGAGGGAAGAGAGGAAGGGAATGGAAGGGGGGAAAGGGAACTAATAAACTAAACTAATAATCTTAACAAAGTCAAGATGATCTGACAAGATAATAATACAGACAATAGCTATCTATCTACAGGTTCCCGGGGAGCAGTGAAGGTGTATCAACCATCTTTGTTTGTATTCAGTTAAGCAGGAGAAGTCCAACCAAGAAGACCAGGTTTTTGTGAATTCATTGTAAGTCCCATTATATTATTACTCACTATAATGAAATAAATCCAGAATAAAGATGAGGCTGAGCTAAGGGAAATAGTTGTGGAAAACTGTCACATGACAGCAGGCTGCTGTCCCAATCAGCTGCGACCATGACATTCCCCATCCCACAGCCGCATGTAACAAAGGGACAGGGATGCTGGTGACATCATTGACTTAATATGGTCATATTTGGCCAATTACATTGCTGTTATGTTACAGTTTTTGTGGGTTTGGGATGAGCTGATTTCTAACCTGAAACCTTAGTTCTTCCCCAGTCCAGAAAAATTATGTTCAGCTGACGCTGGAAGAAATGCATGTAGACAGGAAGTGGCTGAAACCAGCTGGAGGAAGCTCCAGGCAAGTGGCCTTGTCTAGGATAAGTTGATGTCCTCTGAGGGCAGTTGGAAACATTTCCTCAGCCTCTTCTCCCCCGTGGATCATTTAGCATGCAACATTGTAATTTCATAGCAGGCCAAAAGCTGTCTCTTTAACAATTCATAATGCTGGAGTCATTACATTGGCTTCTTAGTCATGTGATCACTGTGATTGGCTATCACAGTGATCACATAAATGGAGCCCACTCTATCGACTCCCAATTGTAAACAGTGACTGGGAGCTGTCAGTGACAGTGTCAGGGCTCGGCTCAGCCCTTCTTTCTCAAAGCTGGCCGCTCTGCTGTCGGCTAATTGCCAGCTCCTTTCTCTCCACAGTGACTCACCTGTTGATGATATCCTGCTGGTCACATCTCTAGGGACGCTCTCCTGTGTTCCTGTTAACCACTTGCCGACCAAGGACGTCATATGACGTCCTTGACTTTAAGTGGTGATATCTGAATGATGCGTGCAGCTATTGGCATCATTCAGATATCATTTTTTCCGGCCGGCGATTCTGTGCACCATAAGAACGATCATAGCGGCAGTTCCACCGCCTGATCGTTCTTATAGGCAGCGGGAGGGGACGTCCCCCCCCTCCCGCCGCCATCCGGTGCTTCTCCGGGCTCTCCCGTGCCATCGGGGGCCCGGAGAAAGAATCGCTCGCCGCCGGATGACGAGCATAGAGATTTCCGGTGACCAGATGGTCACCAGTCATCTCTATGACCGTCGGAGGTCCGGGCGCGACGTTATGACGTCACGCCCGGTACCCGGATGTAAACAAAGCCGCGATCGCGGCTGTCAGCATGAGATCGGTAAAACATTTTTTACCGATCTCATGCTTTCCAGCCTGGAGGAGAGATGTGGGGTCTTATTGACCCCACATCTCTCCATAAAGAGGACCTGTCACATACATTCCTATTACAAGGGATGTTTACATTCCTTGTAATAGGAATAAAAGTGATCCAAAATTTTTTTTTTTTTTTTAAAAAGTGTAAAAATAAAAAAAATTAAAGTAAAAAAAAAAAATAAATAAATAAAAAAAAAAAAAAAATTAAAACGCCCCTGTCCCCTGTAGCTCGCGATCAGAAGCTAACGCACACGCAAGTCCCGCCCGCATATGTAATCGCCGCTCAAACCACACATGTGAGGTATCGCCGCGTGCGTTAGAGCGCGTGCAACAATTCTAGCACTAGACCTCCTCCGTAACTCTAAACTGGTAACCAGTAAAAAATATTAAAGCGTCGCCTATGGAGATTATTAAGTACCGAAGTTTGGCGCCATTCCACGGTTGTGTGCAATTTTAAAGCGTGACATGTTTGGTATCTATTTACTCGGCGTAACATCATCTTTCATATTATATAAAAAAATTGGGCTAACTTTACTGTTTTCTTATTTTTTAATTCATGAAACTGTTTTTTTTCCCAAAAAAAGGCGTTTGAAAAATTATTGCGCAAATACCGTGTGAGATAAAAAGTTGCAATGACCGCCATTTTATTCCCTAGGGTGTCTGCTAAAAAAAACGTACTCAATGTTTGGGGGTTCTGAGTAATTTTCTAGCAAAAAAAATGATGATGTTTACATGAAGGAAAATAGGCCAAAATAGGCCCGGTAGGCAAGTGGTTAAAGACTTGCTTGGCTGACACTCCTTCTGGCTCCAGATCCTGCTTGCTGTTCTACTATGCTCATCTCTGGCTCCCTGACGTTTTGGCTTGTCTGACTATCCATTTCGGTTCCTGAACTCTGGCTATGTTTTGACTACGTTTACTCTATTTAGCTTTTTATTAAAATGTTCAAAACTAGAGTGAGAGGTGACAAAAGCTGACAACCCCCATAATCAGCCAAAACATTATGACCCCCCATGATCGGCCAAAACATTATGACCCCCCCATGATCGGCCAAAACATTATGACCCCCCATAATCAGCCAAAACATTATGACCCCCCCCATGATCGGCCAAAACATTATGACCCCCCCAGTAGGTGGAGGCAAGAACACGTCACACAATTTCCCCAGAAATTGTAGATTTTCTAGTTATTATTATTATTATTAAACAAGTGTGATTTAAATGAACTTCTGTCTCAGTCTGATACATGGGTCTAACAGACAGCTCAGGCATTGTGCTGGGGGTTCCAAACGAGTGAGCTCCAAGCACAAAAAAGATATGTCAGCTCTACGCCTATATGCAACAGCTCAGTATTAAAGCTCACCATCTTGCTGCCACATATTTCTGTACAGCTGGTCTTAAAGTGATTGTAAAGGCAGAAGGTTTTTTATCTTAATGCATTCTATGCATTTAAGATAAAAAGCCTTCTGTGTGCAGCAGCCCCCCTCAGCTCCCCTAATACTTACCTGAGGTCCATCTAGATCCAGCGATGTTGCAGGAGTGTATCGGCTACCCTCCTCTTTCGCTGAGACAGCAGCACGGTGCCATTGGCTCCCACTGCTGTCAAAGTCAGTCAGCCAATGAGGATAAAAAGGGTGTGGGACTGGGCTACGGCTCTGTGTCTGAATGGACACACAGAGCTGTGGCTCAGCTTGGGTGCCCCATAGCAAGCTGCTTGTTGTGGAGGCACTCAACAGGGAGGGGCCAGGAGCACAGAAGAGGGACCTAAGAAGAGGAGGATATGGGCTGCTCTGTGCAAAACCAACTGCACAGAGCAGGTAAGTATAACATGTTTATTATTTTTACCTAAAGAAAAACGAGACTTTACAATCAAATTAAGGGGTTAAATAATACTTAAATTATAACTAAAGGCATGTTTTTCCTAAGTTTTGGATAGATCGGAGAGGGATTAGAACATCTGTCAGGTTTGTATTGCTGTTTGTGCCCCTGTTAGGGAGATTCATCCTCTATCTTTGTCCTGTTTACCATTATCACTTAAAGTGAAAGTAAACGAAAATCACATATTTTGGAATGTCCCCAGAAAAGTAATAGAGGGAAAATCTTCCAATGGGGACACTAGTTCTGGATACCTGGGGCCCCCCAAGCAATTCCCTTAATTTGCAGGGATTTCCTCTCACTTCCTGGTTGCTTATATGACAGGAAGTGTGGTGAAATCTCTGCAATGAAACACTGATGACGGAAAAAAAATCACACAGGGGTTATAACCCTCACTTGTTCTATCCAAAATGAAGGAAAAAATGTTGCCCATAGTTCTACTTTAAAGCTGAATTCCAGGAGCTCAGGCACATTCTAACTTCTGTTGGCTTACTATGAATTAAGTCCATCTGACAGTTCTACTGAGCCCTGGGACTACAGATATCACTATACTCCCGGCACTCTGCCAGGACAGAATCTGCAATCTCTTACAGAAGTAACTGTGCCCACCCCTCCCCACTGCTGCCAATTCACAGAAGGCTTTGTATTTTGTGAATGGGTTCACATAATACAAAGCCCTCTGTGATTGGGCAGAGGGATGGGAGGGGCGGGCACAGCAGCTGCATACCGTTTTGGAGCGCTGTATAGTATAGTATTCAGTAACAATCAAAATTAAAAATCAAAGAGATAGGTCCATGAGGTGGCATGCACCTGGTTGGACTGAACCCCTAGTAATCCAAAACTGAATTTCTGGAATTCTGCTTTAAATTTAAATAAATATATAGAGTGTTGCTTATTTGAAATTATGTTTATTAATGCCGAGAGTGATATTTTAATCATAATACATATTTAAAGCCACATTGCGCTTTGTCAAAAAAAATAAATGCGCTGCAAAAGTTTAAATTTAGCATTATTATATACTGTATACTTCATATATTTTGTAGCACTAAAATGTTCAGTTATCTTTACTGCAGTTTGAGAACTGTTGGTGTTATGCCATGAGAACCAACTGCTTTTTCTTGTAGTCGAAATGTTTTATGTTGATGCAGATTAAGCCTCATAAGGAGGAAAATATAAACTTTCCCATTTTCAAAACATCAAATCTGTACAGAGCCAACGGCTCCCACAAGAACGACAAGTCAGGGGGAAAATACCTTGCATTCCTTGGACCAAGATGTTCTCTAATTATAGTTAGAATGGCTTCAAGCAGAGGCCATGTTTATGCTAATTAAGGTTGGTCATTTCAGTATGATTTGCACAGCTGCTTCCTCGATCAGCAAGATGTCTTAATTCATTGATATTTCATGATTGGTCTTTCTAATGTGATACCCTAGGGAGAGGAGCCACTAACAACCAGCGATGAATGAACAGACTTGCACTTTGCAGTATAATATGACTATGCTTTACAGTGTTACTCATAAAATACACGAATACCACAGATTTAAATTAGACAAAGCTGTGTGAATGTGTGAAAGCTATTACATGACAGGTATCAAAATTATTTCGTTTGGAGATTTTACTTTTGCCAGCTCATGCCCGCATTATATTTATTAGTGACCATTCATTTTAGTTGCATAATGTACCTATTCAAACATATACTCTTTTTATTTAAAGAAAACCCGTTATGCTCTCAGAAACCTTTATCATGAACATAATGTTATATACAGTATATATACACATAAACACATAAACCTAAACAGTTTGAAAATGTTCATTATAATTGAAAACCCTTATATTTTTGTTTTAACCACTTGAGCTCCGGAAAGTTTTACCCCCTTCATGACCAGAGCACTTTCGCTATTTTAAGACTGCGTTATTTTAACTGGCAATTGCGCGGTCATGCAACACTGTACGCAAATTACATTTATATACATTTTTCACACAAATAGAGCTTTCTTTTGGTGGTATTTGATCACCACTGTTTTTTTTTTTTTTATTATATAAATTAAGAAAGACCGAAAATGTTGAAACAAAACAGATATTTTCTACTTTCTAAAATAAAACATATCTGATGAAATCACATTTCTTCTACATGTCTTTGTTTAACCGCTTCCCGACCACCTCCTGCACATATACGTCCCCTTTAATTGCCTAGCCGTGGGGTCACGCGCACGCCGCCGCCGGCGCGTTCGCGACTCGGTCGGGAGCTCTCTGACATCGGCCGCGGGACCAGCGGACCCGATCGCCACTGGTGTCCCACGATCGGGTCACAGAGCTAAAGAACGGGGAGAGGTCTGTGTAAACAAACCTCTCCCCGCGCTTCCTACACTGCCTGTCACTGATCGGATGTTCCCTGTCATCGGGAACGCCGATCAGGGACGTCAGACGTCAGCCACGCCCCCTACTGTAAAAAAAAACACACACGTCACACTAACTCCTCCCCGCCCCCTAGTGGTTAACTCCTTCACTGCCACTGTCATTTACATATGAATCAGTGCATTTAAATAGTACTGATTTCTGTATAAATGACAATGGTCCCAAAAATGTGTCAAAAATGTCCGATGTGTCCGCCATAATGTCGCAGTCACAATAAAAATCGCTGATCGCCGCCATTACTAGTAAAAAAAATAATATTAATAAAAATGCTATAAAACTATCCCCTATTTTGTAAACGCTATAACTTTTGCGCAAACCAATCAATAATCGCTAATTGCGATTTTTTTTACCAAAAATATGTAGAAGAATACGTATCGGCCTAAACTGAGGAAAAAAAAAATTTTTTTATATATTTTTTGGGGATATTTATTATAGCAAAAAGTAAAATATATTGCATTTTTTTCAAAATTGTCGCTCTATTTTTGTTTATAGCGCAAAAAAATTAAAACCGCAGGGGCGATCAAATACCACCAAAAGAAAGCTCTATTTGTGGGAAAAAAAGGACGCCAATTCTGTTTGGGAGCCACGTCGCACGACCGCGCAATTGTCAGTTAAAGCGACGCAGTGACGAATCGCAAAAAGGGCCTGGTCCTTTGGCTGCAAATTGGTCTGGGGATGAAGTGGTTAAAAAAAAAAGAAGTGTATATTAATTAGACATGGGAACTGTCAAAAAATTTGTTTCGTTTCGTTTCGTCCCGTTTCGTATTTAAAAAAATTCGGAATTCGTGTACGAAATTCCGTTCGAATTCGTACGAAATACGAAATTCGGACGAATCGTAATTTTTTTTCCGAATCGTTAGTAAAGTTACGAATCGTTACGAATTGTTACGAATCGTTAACGCGGCTAATGAATTGTCGGTTCTCATAACACAGAGAACAATTCGAATCCAACTACAAATATCGAATTTCAATTTCAAGTTACGAATCGTTACGAATAGTTACGAATCGTTAGTAAATCCAACTACAAATATCGAATTTCAACTAATATGAAAGAAATTATAATAGCGGATATAACGAGTGCTTTGAATGCTTCGAATGAATTCGAGATTCAGTATATCTAATATAGAGAACTGTTCCTGCACAAAGTGTCATTTTTGCAGGAAAAAAAGCTATTTAAAAACACTCGCGGCTAATAAAAAGTCAGCTACGTAACAAAGAGAACAGTCATTCATTGATTAAAAAAAAAAAAAAAAAGCGTGGGGGTCCCCCCAATTCAATAACCAGGCCCTTCAAGTCTGGTATGGATATTAAGGGGGACCCCAGCCAAAAAAAAAAAAATGGCGTGGGGTCCCCCCCAAATATCCATACCAGACCCTTCAGGTCAAAATCCATACTAGACCCTTTAAAAAGGGGGGAAAAGAGGGGGGGGGAGAGCGCCCCCCCCCCCCCCGCCTGAACCGTACCAGGCCACATGCCCTCAACATTGGGAGGGTGCTTTGGGGTCCCCCCCAAAGCACCTTGTCCCCATGTTGATGAGGACAAGGGCCTCTTCCCCACAACCCTGGCCGGTGGTTGTGGGGGTCTGCGGGCGGGGGGCTTATCGGAATCTGGAAGCCCCCTTTAACAAGGGGACCTCCAGATCCCGCCCCCCCCCCCCTGTGTGAAATGGTAAGGGGGTAAAAAAGTACCCCTACCATTTCACCAAAAAAGGTGACAAAAATGGTAAAAATGACAGGAGACAGTCTTTGACAATTCCTTTATTAAAATCTTCTTTCTTCTTTCTTCATCCTTCGGTTTCTTCATCTTCTCCTTCCGTCATCTTCTTCCATCTTCTTCTTCCTCCGATCCGCTTCTTCTTGCTCCGGTCTTCTCGCCCTTCTCGTCCGGCATCGGCGTCGGCGTCTCTTCTCGCGGGCCGCTCCTCGCAATGGGAGGCTCCCGCTGTGTGAGGCTTCGCTCCGTCTGACAGGTCTTTTATAACGGAGGGCACCTGGTAACCCCGCCCCCTCTGACGCACGGGGACGTCATGGGGACTTCCCTATGGCTTGCCCCATTACGTCAGAGGGGGCGGGGTTACCAGGTGCCCTTCGTTATAAAAGACCTGTCAGCCGGAGCGAAGCCTCACAGAGCGGGAGCCTCCCATTGTGAGGAGCGGCCTGCGAGAAGAGACGCCGACGCCGATGCCGGACGAGAAGGACGAGAAGACCGGAGCAAGAAGAAGCAGATCGGAGGAAGAAGAAGATGGAAGAAGATGACGGAAGGAGAAGATGAAGAAACCGAAGGATGAAGAAAGAAGAAAGAAGATTTTAATAAAGGAATTGTCAAAGACCGTCTCCTGTCATTTTTACCATTTTTGTCACCTTTTTTGGTGAAATGGTAGGGGTACTTTTGTACCCCCTTACCATTTCACACAGGGGGGGGCCGGGATCTGGGGGTCCCCTTGTTAAAGGGGGCTTCCAGATTCCGATAAGCCCCCCGCCCGCAGACCCCCACAACCACCAGCCAGGGTTGTGGGGATGAGGCCCTTGTCCTCATCAACATGGGGACAAGGTGCTTTGGGGGTCTCAGACCCCCAAAGCACCCTCCCAATGTTGAGGGCATGTGGCCTGGTACGGTTCAGGCGGTGAGGGGGGGTCGCTCTTGTCCCCCCCTCTTTTCCTGTGGCCTGCCAGGTTGCGTGCTCGGATAAAGGGTCTGGTATGGATTTTGAGGGGGACCCCACGCCATTTTTTTTTTTTTTGGCCGGGGTTCCCCTTAAAATCCATCCCAGACCTGAAGGGTCTGGTATGGATATTTGGGGGGACCCCACGCCATTTTTTTTTTTGTTGGCTGGGGTCCCCCTTAATATCCATACCAGACCTGAAGGGCCTGGTTATTGAATTTGGGGGGACCCCTACGCTTTTTTTTTTTTTATATATCAATGAATGACTGTTCTCTGTGTTATGGAGCCGACAATTCATTTGCCGGCAATAGCCGCAAGTGATTTTAAATAGCTTTTTTTTCTGCAAAAATGACACTTTGTCATTCAAATTCATTTGAATTCATTCGAATTCATTCGTTATATCTGCTATAATAATTTCGTTCGAATTAGTTGAAATTCGATATTGGTAGTTGGATTCGAATAATTTGGAGCTGAAATTCGTAAACGGAATTTTTCCTGCAAAAATGACACTTTGTCATTCGAATTCATTCGAATCCATTCAAATTCATTTGAATTCATTAGAATCATTCGGCGACGAAATTCGTAAACGTAATTTCTAATTCCGTACGGAATTCGTATTCAAAAAAATTCGTACTACGGATTCGTAAATTCGTACGAATTTCGAAAAATTCGTACGAATTTCGAAAAATTCGTACGAATTACGAATTCGGACGAAACGAATCGCACATGTCTAATATTAATTAGTTTGTGTTAAAGTGTCTACAAGCTATGGTATATATTTGAAAATGAATCATTCCTGTACTGACGGCCTATCTCTTTTCTTGAGGCCCCAACATTTCAGGACAGTACAAATACCCCCCTTTTTGTAAAGCAGACAGTTCATGGTATATAGTAAGAGGCATGGTGAGTTTTTTGAAGTTGTAATTTTTTGTCCCAATTTTTTGGAAAATTAAGAAATTAAATAAATTTTTTTTTTTTCACAATTGTTTTTTACCTAGTGTCACCAGTGCAATACAGTTTCATTATATGACTACTGTGGCAGTGATAAGGTATACTGACTGGTGAGAGTATGTAAAAAAATTATAATAATGTAAATATTTTTTCTCTGTTTTTACATCTTTATAGTGACACTGTACTACAGGTGGTTTACATTGTTATCATGCAATCGCTATGACCAATCATGCCACTGCTTCACAATTACATTAGAGTGTTGTGGTTCACAAATATGTTTAGTGATTTGCCTACTTTGGGCAAGCACAAGAGTTATTTGGTCACCATATGTTTAAGTGTAATCTAAAGAAATGTTTCTCATGTGAGAAATGGAATCTCAGTGGTTTCCACAGAATATGTAATTATACAAAAAATGTGCAAACAAGCAAGTTAAAATATATAGGGACAATTCAGTGCACTTTAGTAGACAAGCATGAAACAAGTGAAGCCCCATTAAAATGAATAATTAGAAGAGAGTTCCATACCATTGGTGGAGTTAATGATGCAGCCCCAGGCACCTTCAAAGTAAATGTAGTCACTAGAATATCGTTTTTAACACGTTAATAGAATTATGGAAATCATTTTCAAAATGTTTTAATCTGAAGTTTTCATTAAAGTGGAAGTAAACCCTTTTTTTAAGCCTATAATAAGACTTACCCATAGGTACAGTGAATATCTCTTAAACCTGCATGGTTTAGCAGATATTCACTCTGCATGCAGCTGGTAACATCAAATGCGCATTCACTCTGAAGGGATACAACTTTTTTTTTTCGATTCGTAACTTTTTTTTTCATTTGTGAACCCAGACTCTATTGAACAAAAAAAATTCGTACATTCGTCCCTTCAGAGCTCCGTACCGCGGTCCGTGACTTCCACACACATGCGGGGAAAAAAACAAAACGAAAAACAACGATTTTTTTTTTCGGAAACGAAAAAAACGAAACGAAAATCATTGCAGCGCAGCCAATCAGGCGGCTGAAGGACGCAAACCCGGAAGGAAGCCCAGGTAAAGATGGAAGTGCCTGTCAGTGGTGACAGCGTGGGGCTGGAGGGCTTCATTTTAAGGTAAGTATTTTATAATGTGCTAGTATGCAATGCATTATGCCTTTACCTTGCAGGGTTTTGTGTTGTCTTTATGGGAGGATCGATCTAATTATGTTTTCTCTTTAGGACCATGGGCAGCTTTTCAGAGGATGAAAGGATTGAAGAGAATGAGGGCAAACCTTCTTTTCCATCCTCTTTGCTGACCAGTCCCATGACCTCCGCACCAGCCACACCAGAAGGATCAGAGCAATCAACTAGTATTGGTGGGCCAGCTTGTCAGGTATCTGTATATTTATATATCCCCTTAAATTTCATGTAAACATTATCTATAACAAATATTCTTTCTCTCTAGCTTTCTGCATCATATAGGAGGACATAGGAGGCAGCAGGCAGAGGCAGAGACAGAAATGATGAAACATGTGGATCAAAGACTTATGGATCTGCTAGGGGAGTTGACAACAAAACAGAACCCTGTTGGAACAGGATCCAATTTCTGATCCTAGGGATGGGAGAGCTGTATTCTGCTGGCACCTCTGGCACCAACTCGAGACGATGAGGTTGGATAATGAGATGGTGGTGCAGAACCAAAGCCTACATTGCAGTGTGCCAGTCCGCAGAACGCAAGGGTATGCCCATGTCCTAGTTTATGCTCCTCACCTGCTGCTCCTCAGGGTGCACCAGCATTACAACACAATGTGCAATGTCCCTCTGCTGCATATTCCCTACCCGTAGCTCTTCAACATCCTTCTCTTCCTTATCATCACCATGTCTTCCTCACTCCTCCCAAAACATCCCCAGCCCCCCATAATTTATCACGTGCCCAGTCTTACCCTCCGTACCCTGTCTACCAAGATCTGTGATTTTTTTCTGACCTTTTGACCTAATTTTGCAGGAATTTTTGTTATGGTTAAAAAATATATAATTTTTGCAATTCATTACAAAAAAAAATAATTTTGTTGTCTATTTATTTTCATGGAATATATCAGCAGAGTTCAGTTCTTTGTAATGCACAGTTTTCTGCATTACAACTGAACTGTGAACGCAGAGTTCCTTACTTTGTAATACAGAGTTCCATACTATGTAACGCAGAGTTCAGTACTTTGTAACGCAGAGTTCAGTACTTTGTAACGCAGAGTTCAGTACTTTGTAACGCAGAGTTCAGTACTTTGAAAAAGCCTAGAGAATGGAAGCCTTATCGTAAACAGATGAAAAAGATAAACCTGTGCTTCGATAACAAGGGAACAAAAAAAAAAACACATAAAAGTTATTTGAAAAAACTTTATTATAATGTAATAAACTAATTCCTAACTGATCTAATGAGAAATTAAAGTACACATGTTTGTCTTGCCCAGACAAATGACCCTTTTGAGAAACAAAGAAATCTGCAATATGATTTTGTATGTTCTTGACTTGCTCAGTAGAATGTACAGTATGTCCATAAACTGAACACCCCGAGCAGGGATTCACAGTAGGCTCTCTCCGTATAGATTAGAGAATTATAGAGCATGCAGCAGGCCAATTCATTATGACCATTTGGGAGTGAAAAATTAGAAGAGGGGAGTGTTAAACATATAAACGTGTACAATATGCTCAATGAGGGTGTTTATGCTCCTTTTTGTACTTGGACCCTAAGAGAGGCCAGCATGAAGCACATTGTTCAGGCATAGCCCCACCATCAGGAAATCCATCCTGAGAAATGTGCATAAACCCTCTGTACTTAGTGTAAATTAAGTCAAGATTATTAAGTAAATGGAGAAAGCTGTAAACTGTTATGTGTGTGAATACACAAACAATACAAATGAAATCCAAATGTTAGAGAGATGTGCTGACTCCCACAAAATACATCAACATACTTCAAAAAAATTGAATTAAAGGGGTTGTAAAGGCAGAAGGTATTTTTTATTTTTTATTAAAGTTGTTAATAAACTGACAATACTGTATGCATTATACCTATCTATGCAGCAGGTGGTGCTGTAGTATTATAGTGTATAGTTCATGTTTTCTATGAAATAACAGGATGTTTAGTCTATCTCAGTGCATGTATATTCCTGCTTCCTGTTCATGTTTCTCCATGCTGTAAGACATGTAATATATTTCTCCATGAAAGTAAAGCTGTATTACTGAATCCAAGAAGCTTCCAGCGCTTATTGCAATACTCTGCACAATAGGCTATGGGTCCAGGCACATCCAGGCATTGAAGAGGATACTACAAGCAGCAGCAAACCCAACAGCAAACCCAGCAGTGCTCCAGTCACTGAAAAAAGAGAACTCTGCAAGACAGTGAGTCAGTGAATACTGTATACCAGCTACTGAAATATATGGTTGAGTATATATTCCACCATGTGTATGGGTGTTAGAAATAGGCGGAACCGGCTGGCCATTATGGTGAAAGCATTCTTAACTAGTGATGAGCCGAACACCCCCGGTTCGGTTCGCAGCAGAACATGCGAACAGGCAAAAAATTAGTTTGAACACGCGAACATCATTAAAGTCTATGGGACACGAACATGAATAATCAAAAGTGCTAATTTTAAAGGCTTATATGCAAGTTATTGTCATAAAAAATGTTTTGGGGACCTGGGTCCTGCCCCAGGGGACATATATCAATGCAAAAAAAGTTTTAAAATATTCCTTTAAATTTCATACCTGGGGGTTGTCTATAGTATGCCTGTGAAACAATAAAAGTGAAATATTACTTTAAATTTCATACCTGGGAGTTGTCTATAGTATGCCTGGCGCATGTTTCCCATGTTTAGAACAGTCCCTGCACAAAATGACATTTATAAAGGAAAAAAAGTAATTTAAAACTACTCGCGGCTATAATGAATTGTCGGTCCCCGCAATACGGATAAAAGAAGTAATTGAAAAAAAAATTGGCATGGGATCCCCCAGTCCATTACCAGTCCCATTAGGTCTAGTATGAATATTAAGGGGAACCCCGAACCAAAATTTAAAAAATTGCCAAAATTTAAGAAACATTGCGTGGGGGGTCCCCCCAAAAATCCATACCAGACCCTTATCTGAGCACGCAACTTGGCAGGCCACAGGAAAAGAGGGGGGACAAGAGAGTGCCCCCTTGAACTGTACCAAGCCACATGCCCTCAACATGGGGAGGGTGCTTTGGGGTAGCCCCCCAAAGCACCTTGTCCCCATGTTGATGGGGACAAGGGCCTCATCCCCGCAACCCTTGCCCAGTGGTTGTGGGGGTCTTATCGGAATTTGGAAGCCCCCTTAACAAGGGGGCCCCCAGATTCCGGCCTCCCCCCTGTGTGAAATGGTAACGGGGTACAAATGTACACCTACCATTTCACCAAAAAAGTGTCAAAATGGTAAAAAGGACAAGACACGGCTTGGGATAAGTCCTTTATTAAAAAAAAAAAAGTCCCATGAAGTATTCTTCTTCTTCTCTTGCTCCGCCGATGGACCGAAAAAGAAGAAAAAAACATGACTGACCCGCCTCCATGGAAGGCTCCCGCCACATGACGCGTCTTCACTTTGACAGTTCTTTTATAACTGAGGAAGGGGCCACACTGTGATGTTCCCGGATGACCCTGCCCCCCTTTGATGCATGGGGACTTCCCTATGGCTTTCCCGGGTGTCAGAGGGGGCGGGGCCACCCGGTTACGTAAAATAAAAGTACTGTCAAATCGAAGATGCATCATACGGCGGGAGCCTCCCATGGAGGCGGGTCGGTCGCATTTTTTTTTCTTTTGTTCGGTCCGTTGGCAGAGGAAGAGAAGAAGAAGAAGACTTTGTGGGACATTTACATTTTTTATTTTTTAATAAAGGACCAAGCCGTGTCTTGTCATTTTTACCACTTTTACACTTTTTTGGTGAAATGGTAGGGGCACCGTTACCATTTCACACAGGGGGGAGGCCGGGATCTTGGGGTCCCCTTGTTAAAGGGGGCTTCCAGATTCCAATAAGCCCCCCTGCCTGCAGACCCCCACAACCACCAGGCAAGGGTTGTGGGGATGAGGCCCTTGTCCCCATCAACACGGGGGCAAGGTGCTTTGGGGGGCTACCCCAAAGCACCCTCCCCATGTTGAGGGCATGTGGCCTGATACGGTTCAGGAGGGGGGGTGCTCTCTCTTCCCCCCTCTTTCCTGTGGCCTGCCAGGTTGTGTACTCGGATAACGGTCTGGTATTGATTTTTGGGGGGACCCCCACACCATTTTTTTTGGCACAGGGTCCCCTTAAAATCCATACCAGACCTGAAGGGTCTGGTATGGATTTTGAGGGGGACCCCCACGCCATTTTTTTTATTTTGGCGCGGGGTTCCCCTTAATATCCATACCAGACCTGAAGGGCCTGGTATGGAATTTGGGGGGACCCCCACGCAATTTTTTTTTTGGTTCGGGGTTCCCCTTAATATTCATACCAGACCCAAAGGGACTGGTAATGGACTGGGGGGGATCCAATGCCGTTTTTTTTTCAATGACTTATTTTACCTGTATTGCCGGGACCAACAATTTATTATAGCCGTGAGTAGTTTTAAATTACTTTTTTTCCTTTAGAAATGTAATTTTGTGCAGGGACTGTTCTAAACATGGGAAACATGCGCCAGGCATACTATAGACACCCCCCAGGTATGAAATTTAAAGTAATATTTCACTTTTATTGTTTCACTTTGAGTATTATTAAAATCACTGCTCCCGAAAAAATAGCCGTTTTTAAAACTTTTTTTTTGCATTGATATATGTACCCTGGGCAGGACCCAGGTCCCCAAACACTTTTTATGACAATACCATGCATATAAGCCTTTAAAATTAGCACATTTGATTTCTCCCATAAACTTTTAAAGGGTGTTCTGCAGCTTTCAAATTTGCTGCGAACACCCCAAATTGTTCGCTGTTTAGCGAACAGGCGAACACCCGATGTTTGAGTCAAACTTACGTTCGACTCGAACATCGGGCTCATCCCTTTTCTCCACCACTCTTCTGGCTCCCACCACTCTTTTGGCTCTGGCCAGCCGGTAGTTAAAAACCCTCTGGTCCGGGGTGAGGGTCCTCATCGGAAATGGCCTCATGAGATGATCACCCAGCCCAAACGCTCATCAGCGACAAACATAAACGGAAGACCAGCCACGTTGTCTTCCGCAGGTGGCAAGCCCAAGCCACCATTCTGGAGCCATCTGTAAATCTCTGTCTGGGCAATGACTCCACCATCCGACATCTGGCCATTCTTCCCCATGTCCACATACAGGAACTCGTATGTCGCCGACACCACCGCCAACATCACTATACTATTAAACCCCTTGTAAGTATAATAGTATGACCCCGAGTTGGGGGGTGGGATGATGTGGACGTGTTTCCCATCAATTGCCCCTCCGCAGTTGGGAAAGTCCCATCGCTGGGCAAAGTGGGATGCCACAGTTTGCCATTCCTGTGGGGTTGAAGGAAACTGTGGAGTCAAATAAGAAAAAAAAAAATTGTACTTTTGCACATAAACATTGCAAGCAGATTAGACACAAAACATTCTCCAACATAAGTATAACATTTATTTTAAGGAGTATTCCTTCTCCCCTCTGACGGCCCAGTGTAAAAATGTTATGGTGGGGGGGGGGAGATGTTTTGGACAGGTAACCCTCTCCACTTCATTGAGAGCTGAATGCATAAATAATGTGTGTTACTTTGGCCAGCCCCTCCTTACTTACACTATTGGCAGCCCACTGGATAGGTAAGAAATGTCATAATACAAAAATATGAATACATACTGTCCAAATTGAAGCACAATTTTACATTCTGCAATTACGGTATTTATCGGCGTATAACACTAACCGGCGTATAACAAGCACCCCAAGTTTAGGAGGACATTTTAAGGAAAAAACGTTTTAAAAAAAAAACTTACATTTAAATGCCCATCAATGCAGCCTTATCAGTGTGCATCTGCAGCCTTGTCCATCATTGCAGAATGATCAGTGTCATTTGCAGGCTTGCCCAGTGTCATTTGCAGCTTGCCAGTGTCATTTGAAGCTTGCCCAGTGTCATTTGCAGCTTGCCATGCGCCGTTTGCAGCCTTGCCCACGTTTAAATTTCCCAGCGCCGAGACAGACTGAGTGAGTGCCGACGAAAAAGACAGAGCGCCGACGAAAAAGACAGAGCTGAGCTCCGCTCGCAGTCCCGCCTCCCTGCTGTTCCTGGAGCAAGCGCTGCTGAAAAAGACCGAGCCGACTGTACTGTGTACTCGGCTCGGCTCCGCTCGCAGTCCCGCCCAGACGCTATTTTTCGGTGCTGCTCGCTCTTTTCGGCTCACAGACAGTGGGGATCGGCGTATAACACGCACCCACGACTTTCCCCCAATTTTAAGGGGGAAAAATGCGTGTTATACGCCGATAAATACAGTACATATTAAGATAATAGGAGAACAAAACTTTAAACAGTACCATTTGAAAGTATTCAGGCAGGCCCTTGCACTACATGCTTTGGTGAATTCATCCATATATCTGACCACAAAAGAGGTAGGTATAGTGTGTATGGGTTTGGTAAAGTCAGCAGATAGAGGACTGGTATCGGTTGACTTAGCGGTTGGGGGGGAAGGAGGGTTCCAAAAGATTTTTTGCCCCCCCCCAAAAAAAAATGCCTCTTGCACTATGCATACATTTAAGGACAAAAATAATATTTTTACACATTTTAGGGGTGTTTAGGGTAAAGCACTACAATGTAGCTGACAAAAAACATTGTTAAGTGACTAGGCTAGGTGTGTATGGGCCCAGGATAGCATGGTGGGGAGGTTAGTGAAGGCAAATATGCATGAATGACAAAAAAGGAGCATTAAAATCTTCCAGCATGCATGAGGACAAAGAGGACATTCACAGCATATTGCAATCATGGTAATTATGGAATGATGAATTAAATCCAATACATTAGCAAACATTAATTACATATAATGTGATGTTAAAGGATAAAACTTACCTTAATATAGTCCTTCTGCAGGACCTGTATGATGGCAGAACAGGTCTCTGGAATAATGATTCCCAGAGCCTGGGGGGAGATGCCTGTCGAGAACTTGATTTCCTGCAGACTTCTCCCTGTCGCCAAGTACCGCAAGGTGGCGACTAGCCTTTGTTCCGTAGTGATGGTTTGCTGCATGCAGGTGTCCTGCTTGGAAATATAGGGGGACAGCAAAGCCAACAGATGGTGAAAAATGGCGTCCGTCATCCGGAGATAATTCCTGAAATCATCAGGATTATTCTCCTGCATCTCCCGCAACAAAGGCATGTGCGAGAATTGGTCTCGCTGGAGCAACCAATTCTTGGTCCATGGTTCATGGACTGGGCTTGGGTCAAAGTAAGAACCCCAACACCAAGCCCCTGCATAGCACAAACTCTATGATGAGTACTTAAACGCAGCATGGCTTCAAAACGGTCGGCTGGTCAGAACGAACTAACAGAACGCACTGAAAACTGAAAATCAGAAAGGCCTGAGAAGAGCGAGCTGAAAATCAGAAATGAGCGGACAAAAACGCACTAATAAAATAGATACGAACTGACTCCATGCACTGAAAAACAGATACAAACCCACAAGCACAAACTGAAGAGCAGTAACCAACTGAAAAGCACGAGGCTGAACAGTTGTGTGACCGTGTGTATGCAAGACAAGTTTCAGCCAACATCCGTCGGCTTGGTTGTCCGAAATTCTGATCGTCTGTACGCGGCATAAGTGTTGCAGCCGAGAAGGGCATTCAAGTCAAACACCTAGATGTTAAAACTGCTTTCCTATATGGAGACATTAAAGAAGATCTCTACATGGAGCAACCACCAGGGTTTGAGCAAGGAGACAACCTTGTGTGTAAACTTTAGAAGAGCATATATGGTCTTAAGCAATCTGCAAGGATGTGGAATGAGAAAGTGAACGAAGTACTTACTAAAGAGGGATTCTCAAGAAGTAAAGCAGACCCCTGTCTCCACTCCAATAATCAAGAAGACAGATGGATATAAATCCTTATCTATGTTGATAACATTGTAGCCTATTTTGAACAAAAATAGGATTACAATCAGATAGTTCACATACAATCAGATAGTTCACAAGCTGAAAGAAAATTTTGAAATCAAAGAACTTGGGAACATTAGCTACTATCTGGTAATCCAAATAGAGAGAAGAGATGGAAGTTATATTCTCAACCAATCTTACACAATCTCGGAAATCTTGGAACAATTTCTATATGCAAGATGCAAAGGAAGTGAAAACTCCTATGAAACCAGGCTATCAAGAGAGCAATGAAGCAGAAAACTTTCTACCCAACAATGACATGTATCGTAAAGCAATTGGTAAGCTGCTATATGTTGCCACTGCGACAAGACCAGACATACAGCGCCTTGCAAAAGTATTCAACCCCCTTGGCATTTTTTCGTGTTTTGTTGCCTTACAACCTGGATCTAACATGGATTGTTTGAGGATTTGCATCATTTAATTTACAGAACATGCCCACAACTTTGAAGATGTTTTTTTTTTTTTTTTTATTGTGAAGCAAACAACAAAATAGGACAAAATAACAGAAAAAGTCAATGTGCATAACAATTTGCGCTTGTGACCAGCAATCTTTAACTCTGACCACACTCAAGTGTTGCTTTAGCAGTGTGTTTGGGGTAATTGTCCTGCTGGAAGGTGAACCTCCATCTTAGCCTCAAATCACACACAGAGTGGTACAGGTTTTCCTCAAGAATATCCCTGTATTTAGCACTATCCATCTTTCCCTCAACTCTGACCAGTTTCCCAGGTCAGGGATGGTGTTCTTTGGGTGATGTAATGTGTTGGGTTTGCGCCAGGCATAGCGTTTTCTTTGATGGCCAAAAAGTTCAATTTGAGTCTCATCAGACCAGAGCACCTTCCTTCATACATTTTAGGAGTCTCCCACATGCCTTTTCGCAAACTTAAAACGTCCCATTTTGTTTTTTGCTGAAAGTAATGTCTTTCTTTTGGCCACTCTGCCATAAAGCCCAACTCTATGGACCATACGGCTTATTGTCGTCCTATGTACAGATAATCCAGTCTCTGCATGAGGAACTCTGCAGCTCCTCCAGGGTTACCTTAGTCTCTGTGCTGGCTCTCTGATTAATGCCCTCCTTGCCCGGTCCGTGAGTTTTTTTGTGTGCGGCCATCTTTTGGCAGGTTTGCTGTTGTGCCATGTTCTTTCCATTTGGTTATGATAGATTTGATGGTACTCCTAGGGATCATCAAAGATTTGGATATTTTTTTATAGCCTAACCCTGACTTGTACTTCTCAACAACATTGTCCCTTACTTGTTTGGAGAGTTCCTTGGTCTTCATGGCAGTGTTTGGTTAGTGGTGCCTCTTGCTTAGGTGTTGCAGCCTCTGGGGCCTTTCAAAAAGGTGTGTACATGTAATGACAGATCATGTGACACTTAGATTGCACACAGGTGGACATCATTTCACTAATTATGTGACTTCTGAAGGTAATTGGTTGCACCAGAGCTTTTTATGGGCTTCATTACAAACAACAGTTTTTTATTTATGAAAAATAGTTTTATGTATATATTTTTCTCATTTTACTTCACCAACTTAGACTATTGTGTTCTGATCCATCACATATAATTCAGATTAAAAAAAAACATTGAACTAAAGGCTGTAATGTAACAAAATAGGTAGAAAGCCAAGGGAGGTGAATACTTTTGCAAGGCACTGTAGCAGCAGCGGTGGGCATACTATGCAGGAAAGTCTCAGCTCCCTGTCAGAGTGACTGGAACGCAGTAAAAAGAGTGATACAGTATCTCAAAGTAACAATTCAGATGAAGTTACGGTTACCAGCAACATCACATCCAAGACTGGTCGTATATGTGGATGCTGATTGGGCCAGGGACTGTGCAGACCACAAATACACAAGTGGATTCATCTTCCAGTATGGGAAAGGAACCATAAGTTGGTCCAGTCGAACGCAAGCAACTGTTGCAGAGTACATTGCAGCAGCACACACGTTTCAAGAGGCAAAATGGATTTGTCAATTTTTTTGTGGACATTAAGATAGACATGTCAAAACCAATTCTCATTTTTGAAGACAACCTGGGTTGTATAAGGCTTACGTAATCAGAAAGGGTCAATCCTAGGACCAAACACATCAACGTCAAGTATCACCTACTGAGGGACAATCAAGAGCAAGGTGTTATTGACTTTCAATACTGCAGTCTGAAGAGATGACTGCTGACGCACTCACAAAGCCTTTATTGAAGGAACGTCATAGTTATTTCCAGAAGAAGCTGAATATAATTTGACAAAGTTCATGCTGTTGAGAAGGGGTGTTGGAAAAGAACAATAGCATGTAATGTAAAGTTGTTAATAAACTGACAATACTGTATGCATTATACCTATCTATGCAGCAGGTAACGATGTAGTATTTTATTGTATAGTTCATGTTTTCTATTATATAACAGGATGTATCATCTATCTCAGTGCATGTATTTGTATATTCCTGCTTCCTGTTCATGTTTCTCTGTGCTGTAAGACATGTAAAATATTTTTTCATGAAAGTAAAGCCATATTACTGCATCAAAGAACCTTCCAACACTTATTGCAATACTTTGCACAATAAAACCATATAAAATGCTATGTGTAGACTAGCATCAGAATAATATATGCATTTGTGAATGTATAAATTAAAATAAGTTAAAAACATAGGAAAGTTTGTTTATGTGCTCTGATTTCCCCTAAGGGAAGCTATTGGGTGAAACTCATCAGGGCAGGGCTGAGGCAGTGACATCATCACGCACGGTCGTGGTCCGGATCGGCATGCGATATATGTACTGAATGATTATATGCTTATCAATGGATGGAATCCGTAAGTGTGCAATCTGGTTATTAATAAAACTTTGTAAGGTTCATGCACTATGATAGCTTTTATTTTGCATGTACTATGTGCGGTTGCAATCATTATGTGAACATATCAGATGGCAAGTGATTTTAACTCCAAAAATCTGCTAAAAATTTTGATCATTTTGGAGCCAGTTAGAGCTTATTACTAAATGTGTTTGTGCTTATAATGTGTGACCACAGCCTCTGGTAAGCAACCTGTGTTGCTCACGGGTTGGGTGGGGGTTCACCGAAGTGGCTGGAATTAGGCAGTGGGTGATCTGCACTGATTCTGAATAGCCAGATAAACTTTTGTGAACATTCACTTTATTAAATTATTGCACAAGTCACTTTTTTTTGGGCGGTGCTACACTGATGTGGTGGTCAAGATGCTGCAGGAAATCCTCTTACGCATTTGACACATAAATTAACTTTCTGGTGTTTTTAATTTAATTTAATTTATTCAATCACAAATGCATGTACAGTATTATTCTTTTTTTTGCACATAACATCTTATATGGTTTTGCATTCATGTTCTTGATTTATTTATTCCATTATTGATGACCATCCTGAGAAATACCATGCTGCTATCACTGAAACTAATGCCGCGTACACACAACCAGACTTTTCGTCTGACTTTCAGCGGAGTTCCGACGGACTTTCCCAATGAACAGACTTGGCCACACACAATCACACCAAAGTCTGACGGATTCAAACGTGATGACGTACGACAGGACTAGAATAAGGAAGTTCATAGCCAGTAGCCAATTGCTGCCCTAGCGTTGGTTTTCATCCATCGGACTCAAGTCCGTCGGAAAAATTTGAAACATGTTACAAATCTAAAGTCCATCTGATTTTTCGACAGCAAAGGTCTGATGAAGCCCACCACTGATCGAATTGTCCGACGGATTCGTTCCGTCGGGCCTAGTCCATCTAAAAGTTTGGTCGTGTGTATACGGCATAAGAGGCTGCAGTGGTGTCAGGAACGGTGCTATTTCCTGGATCGCCTGCTGGTGTCACTGTTTCCTTCGGCATCAAATGGTGCAGTTCTGGTGGCCACCAGCAGGGGTCTCCCAGCCAATGGACATTGTCAGGAATGGTGTTGTTACCTGGATCGCCTGGTGGTGTCACTACTTCCTTCGGCATCAAAGGGTGCAGTTCTGGTGGCCACCAGCGGGGGTCTCCCAGCAGATGGACATGCCAGTAATCAGGCGGCACCTGTTGAACTGCTGAGACTATATAAGCCTGTCCCTCACTGAAGCTCAGTGCTTCAGTATTCCGTTCTGTAGCCTTGTCTTGCCTGTGCTGTAACCTGATCCTGGACCTGTAACCTGTACCTGCAATCTGACCCTTTATTCCCTTCCTGCCCTGTCCTGGATGCTGTCCCCCTTTACCTGGTTCCTGAGACCCGTCCCCTGATTCCTGCCTTGATGTTCCCTTGCTTCCTGTTTCCCCCCTTGTCTCTCCTCCCTGCCTTGTATATACATGTGTATATATATATGTTCCATTGCCTTGAGTGTATTGTTAGTTAGTTAGTTAGATTAGGGCTTGGGGGTTTGCTGTGTTATTTGTGTTCTTGCTTGTTTGTGTTTGCTGTGTTCACGTGTGTCTTTATTATTAATAAATATTTATCTTATCACTACCTTTTGGAGCCTGATTCCTTTAGTGCAGCCCATTGATCTGTTCACTTGTGTTGGATGCCTGTGTTCAGGCTCCTTTCATGACAGAATACTGAAGCCATACAAACAGATCGGCTGCACTTGGGAATTGGGTCTGGACACTTGCTATTGCCAAGAAAGATGCATCCGGAAGATATATTGTATCTTTCGCTCCTGGCAATGGAAGAAAGAGATTTTTGTTATCAGACTTTGGGTGACTATACTAGGGAGCAACTACTGGAGTGCATCCGTATGGCCCATGTTTTCGTTGATCAGGGCAGTTTTCTTTTTGAGGACGTACAGCCTCTGATCAAGATTTGTACAGAGCTGGCCCTGCCCTGTATTCCTGAAGGCCGTGATGATTACACTCCCCCTTTTAATATGAATCAGGTTGTATCCCTAGTATGGCTTTTTGAAGATGATCCTGCCGATTTCTGTGAGCACTACGCTGGCTGTTCCCCACAGGTGATTGCTGAGTGCATTGTGTCTGCTCAGTCTTTTGTTAGACAGGGAAACTTAAATCCACAGTTTGTACAACCCATACTTTCAGCATGGTCTGACATGGTAAAATTTGCCCCAGCCAGACACCAGCCTACCCAAATGTATGTTTCCCCATCACCCATACCAAACCCAGTTGCCACCCAGTATACACTGCTCCCAACCAAATATTCATATCCGGTCTCTTCTCCCTGTACCTATCCTGCATTTAACCCCCCTGCCTCTTCTCAGCTGCCTACTAATCCACAAGAACTTCCCCCAGCTACTGTTACCTCTTCTCTGCCATATCCCAACACTCCTTTCCTGTCTGCTGCACCCCCAACCTACAAAGCTTCAGCGACCAAGTCAAAGAAAAAACGAAAGTTCTTCCCGACCAAAACGATCCTGCCAGTAACCCAATCTGCCTCCACACCCACTAATCTGTCCCAGCCTGAAGCGCCAGAGTTCCAGCCGGAGGTGCCAGCAATCCAGCCTGAAGAGCCAGTACTAGCCTTCCAGCCTGATGTCCTGGTGCCAGCCCTCCAGCCTGATGTTCCAGCCTTCCAGCCTGATGTCCTAGCCTTCCAGCCTGATGTCCCAGCCTTCCAGTCTGATGTCCTGGTGCCGGCCTTCCAGCCTGATGTCTCAGCTTCCCAGTCTGATGTCCTGGTGCCAGCCCTCCAGCTTGACGTCCCAGCCTTCCAGTCTGATGTCCTGGTGCCGGCCTTCCAGCCTGACGTCCCAGCCTTCCAGTCTGATGTCCTGGTGCCAGTTTTCCAGTCTGATGACCCGCTGCCAGTTTTCCAGTCTGATGACCCGCTGCCAGGTTTCCAGTCTGATGACCCGCTGCCAGGTTTCCAGTCTGATGACCCGCTGCCAGGTTTCCAGTCTGATGACCCGCTGCCAGGTTTCCAGTCTGATGACCCGCTGCCAGTTTTCCGGTCTGATGACCCGCTGCCAGTTTTCCGGTCTGATGACCCGCTGCCAGTTTTCCGGTCTGATGATCCGCTGCCAGTTTTCCAGTCTGATGATCCGCTGCCAGTTTTCCAGTCTGATGATCCGCTGCCAGTTTTCCAGTCTGATGATCCGCTGCCAGTTTTCCAGTCTGATGATCCGCTGCCAGTTTTCCAGTCTGATGATCGCTGCCAGTTTTCCAGTCTGATGACCCGCTGCCAGTTTTCCCGTCTGATGACCCGCTGCCAGTTTTCCAGTCTGATGACCCGCTGCCAGTTTTCCAGTCTGACGACCCGCTGCCAGTTTTCCAGTCTGATGACCCGCTGCCAGTTTTCCAGTCTGACGACCCGCTGCCAGTTTTCCAGTCTGACGACCCGCTGCCAGTTTTCCAGTCTGACGACCCGCTGCCAGTTTTCCAGTCTGACGACCCGCTGCCAGTTTTCCAGTCTGACGACCCGCTGCCAGTTTTCCAGTCTGACGACCCGCTGCCAGTTTTCCAGTCTGACGACCCGCTGCCAGTTTTCCAGTCTGACGACCCGCTGCCAGTTTTCCAGTCTGACGACCCGCTGCCAGTTTTCCAGTCTGACGACCCGCTGCCAGTTTTCCAGTCTGACGACCCGCTGCCAGTTTTCCAGTCTGACGACCCGCTGCCAGTTTTCCAGTCTGACGACCCGCTGCCAGCTTTCCAGTCTGACGACCCGCTGCCAGTTTTCCAGTCTGATGATCCGCTGCCAGTTTTCCAGTCTGATGACCCGCTGCCTGCCTTCCAGTCTGATGACCCACTGCCTGCTGCCCAGCCTGATGTGCCCGTGCCTGCTGTCCAGCCTGATGTGCCCGTGCCTGCTGTCCAGCCTGATGTGCCCGTGCCTGCTGTCCAGCCTGATGTGCCCGTGCCTGCTGTCCAGCCTGATGTGCCCGTGCCTGCTGCCCAGCTTGATGTGCCCGTGCCTGCTGCCCAGCTTGATGTGCCCGTGCCTGCTGCCCAGCTTGATGTGCCCGTGCCTGCTGCCCAGCTTGATGTGCCCGTGCCTGCTGCCCAGCTTGATGTGCCCGTGCCTGCTGCCCAGCTTGATGTGCCTGTTGCCCAGCTTGATGTGCCCGTGCCTGCTGCCCAGCTTGATGTGCCTGTTGCCCAGCTTGATGTGCCTGTTGCCCAGCTTGATGTGTCTGTTGCCCAGCTTGATGTGCCCGTGCCTGTTGCCCAGCTTGATGTGCCCGTGCCTGTTGCCCAGCTTGATGTGCCTGTGCCTGTTGCCCAGCTTGATGTGCCCGTGCCTGTTGCCCAGCTTGATGTGCCTCTTGCCCAGCTTGATGTGCCTGTTGCCCAGCTTGATGTGCCCGTGTCTGCTGCCCAGCCTGAGGTGTTCCTGTCTGCTGCCCAGCCTGAGGTGTTCCTGTCTGCTGCCCAGCCTGATGAGTTCCTGTCTGCTGCCCAGCCTGATGAGTTCCTGTCTGCTGCCCAGCCTGATGAGTTCCTGTCTGCTGCCCAGCCTGATGAGTTCCTGTCTGCTGCCCAGCCTGATGAGTTCCTGTCTGCTGCCCAGCCTGATGAGTTCCTGTCTGCTGCCCAGCCTGATGAGTTCCTGTCTGCTGCCCAGCCTGATGAGTTCCTGTCTGCTGCCCAGCCTGATGAGTTCCTGTCTGCTGCCCAGCCTGATGAGTTCCTGTCTGCTGCCCAGCCTGATGAGTTCCTGTCTGCTGCCCAGCCTGATGAGTTCCTGTCTGCTGCCCAGCCTGATGAGTTCCTGTCTGCTGCCCAGCCTGATGAGTTCCTGTCCGCTGCCCAGCCTGATGACCTGGTGCCTGCTGCCCAGCCTGATGACCCGGAGCCTGCTGCCCTGTCTGTTTTTATTTCCAGATCTAAACTTCCAGACCCTGGTGGTGGGGTACATGTCCCATTGTCGGACTCGGGTGGCACGCCTCCTAGTAGGTTAAGAGACTCTGGCCAGAGAGCGCAAAGAAGTCTGCAGTCACAGAGGAGACTTTTTGGGACTCTTCCACTTTTTCACGCACTGCCAGATCTAGGGCAGAATGGAGTGTCCGGAGGCCACTCCTTAGGGGGGGGAACTGTCAGGAACGGTGCTATTTCCTGGATCGCCTGCTGGTGTCACTGTTTCCTTCGGCATCAAATGGTGCAGTTCTGGTGGCCACCAGCAGGGGTCTCCCAGCCAATGGACATTGTCAGGAATGGTGTTGTTACCTGGATCGCCTGGTGGTGTCACTACTTCCTTCGGCATCAAAGGGTGCAGTTCTGGTGGCCACCAGTGGGGGTCTCCCAGCAGATGGACATGCCAGTAATCAGGCGGCACCTGTTGAACTGCTGAAACTATATAAGCCTGTCCCTCACTGAAGCTCAGTGCTTCAGTATTCCGTTCTGTAGCCTTGTCTTGCCTGTGCTGTAACCTGATCCTGGACCTGTAACCTGTACCTGCAATCTGACCCTTTATTCCCTTCCTGCCCTGTCCTGGATGCTGTCCCCCTTTACCTGGTTCCTGAGACCCGTCCCCTGATTCCTGCCTTGATGTTCCCTTGCTTCCTGTTTCCCCCCTTGTCTCTCCTCCCTGCCTTGTATATACATGTGTATATATATATGTTCCATTGCCTTGAGTGTATAGTTAGTTAGTTAGATTAGGGCTTGGGGGTTTGCTGTGTTATTTGTGTTCTTGCTTGTTTGTGTTTGCTGTGTTCACGTGTGTCTTTATTATTAATAAATATTTATCTTATCACTACCTTTGGAGCCTGATTCCTTTAGTGCAGCCCATTGATCTGTTCACTTATGTTGGATGCCTGTGTTCAGGCTCCTTTCATGACAAGTGGATTAGCAAAACTGAGATTTAACAAAGGATGAAAAAATAAGGTAAAAACATTTATTATTTAAAAAAAAAGGATTATTTGGCTATGATGCAGAGTTCCTTAGCAAACTAAATTGTTTTTATCTAGCAGTTACATGTTACAGTATTAGTATGATTTCACCATAGAATCTGTGATAGTTCTGAAACTAGCAATGTCACCAAAAATGTACAAGACCTGAAGCAATTTGGTTCATATCTACTCTACTCAACTGATTTGCATTGACCATTTAGCTTTTCACTTCTGTCAGTTAATGTGTGCATAAACAAATTAGTAACAGTGTTGTCAGCCTGCCACGCACATTTCCTCAGTTGGCTGTGGGGTTGCTTATCAGGTCTGCAGGAGGCAACCCAACTGCCAACTGAAGGAGCACACATGGGCTGGAATGTTTCTTCTGTGAGGCAGTGGCTTAGATTGTCAGCCTGTTGTTACTTCAAATATTTTAGGTAAAAAACTTTCAATATATTCACATATCATGGTTTACAGGGAATAGTGAAGCATAATGTCAAACTTAATGAAAAACAAAGTTCAACTTTTTGTCAGGTTTTTATTTTGTTAGTGACCCCATTGGGGTAATTTTCCCTTATTTATGACACCCAGACAACTTATACGGGTTACAGGGACAGGAAGATACACATAGGACATCTAACAACGTTTTTGATTGCTAACTCTTCGTCACTCTACTCTATTATTGTTGGGACTCTTCCAGATCCTGGGGTGGTTCTGTGATGTCAGCCAACAGCAGACTTTAGCCCACTTTCAGCTGATTCTGGGTCACAGGAGAGCATAGTTAACTGCGCTCCTGTAAACCACAAGAGAAGTATGGCCAAAAGAGCTTTGGCCATACTTATTTTGTAAGAAACAGTATTGGAAGTGATGGGAAATCTCCTCAATAGGTAGAGGCTTTAACCCTTCCCTTTGCTATCCAAAATGCAGTTAAAAGCTTTGGATGGATTCATTTTTATACTTAAGGGTATAGTTTACCTTTACAAAAAACTCTATCTCCGATTCAAACTCTCTCACATGTGGTTGTGAGCAGGTGCTTCCAAAGTGTTCTAAAGTGTTAGGTTTTTTCTCTTTTGCTGTATGTACTGTATGCTCTGAGGTTCTTCAAGTCAACTAGGTTTATGTGTATTACTAAATGGTACAATGTAGCTTGTTGCAACTGTCCTTAGATTAACCTTCTGAGCTGGTGGATCTGAGAGGGAAGGACTAACTGCTGGTCAGGTTTTCCCACTCTTTTTTAGAAGGTTACTGCTTCCTCCAGGTCATACCATATAATTATGGGTTCAAAAATTTCATGAAAAGAGAGGGGAGAGTTCCAGACCTACTGTCAATATGTAGCCGTCATGCTGCCAGTTTCCCCCCCTGTGGGAACCTAATCAAGGTTTCAAGGGGTCTGGATCTACATGGACGTATGTTGGACTACTTACTTATTGCCTTTGTGGATTTACTACCTATGGGAACTTTACTACCTGCTTAACACTTAGAGGGCTTTATGCAGGAATGTATGCTGAAGATGTCTTGAAGAAATGTTTTTGTGCTACCTTAAACTATTTTAGTAAAGAACTTTGCTGTTCAGTTCAACTGCCGGGTCTGAAGTCCTTAAAATTGCGAATGCATGGCATATCAAAACGACAGAGCTTACAATTAGGGAACTGAAAAGGTTAGAGAAGCTATAGCACAGAGGCCTAACAAGCAAAATGCTGTTTAGAGGAAACTAGATTGCCGTTGCGAATGACTACCATATTTGTGTCACTTGTTTAAAGTGTAACTCCATCTTTGTTGAGAAAAAAACATTCCCCTCTGGGTGATCTGTGTACATTGCAAGGATTTTAACAAACCTTATTGCAGATTCCTACCTTTTGTTATTCTGAAGATATCACTGTGTGTATGTCTGTGCCTATGGGGGAAAGTGAGTCTAATGGGAGTGGTTTCATAATTATCAACCAGATGTTGCACCTGCAAAGCTCTACTGAGGAAAATTGCGCGGTCTGCTTCCTTTTAGATGTGATTTCCTAATTGGAGTATTTCACCAAAAATTACATTTTTGTTGCAGGGGATGAATGAAATCTGATTTGTATCTTAGTGCAGACTTCTGGGAAAATTACTGAGACAATCACACAAGCAGGAAATGATGTTTCTAGGTGGCATTCTGTACACATTCTGTGGACAGAACACCTCCAGGTAGCCATATTGCATTGCATTTTACAGAAAATTACAGCGCTGCAGATGGATAAGGAAAGGTATTTTTTTAATAACATTCAATTACAAAATGACTTGTGTCGCAATTTTTCCCCCATGAAAGTGGAGTTACCTTTTAAACAACCAACCAACCAGGGAAACAGGTGATATGGTGGGGGTCACAGATATTCTGTTAGTGAAGGGGTGGTATGCTTTACCTCTTTGCTAGCGACCAGATCCCTGCATATTGGGACCAGTCTCGCTGCACAGAGTACCTAGGGACCTAACCTGGAATCATGGAGAGATAGAAAGAGGACCCTGGGAAGGAGAACAAGCATTTAGTTATAGAGAAAGTGTGTCCTGTATCCAATAGTAAAATATGGAATGTTGTCACTGGGAGTAAGGTGACACGACTGCTGAGTTGGTGGAGACCAGTCCACCATAAAATCCTGCCTTAATGTCGATTTCACATGATCGCAGCTCCTGCCTAAGGTTTAGGCATTAGCGAGTTGTAATGCTTTGCGTCTATCTATTAAGTTCTTGTGGTAAAACCAAGGAAGCTTAGACTTGTAAAGTGTATCAATGCTTTACTAAACTGAAAAATCTGCACATACAAACTGTAGGATGAACAATACAACACAACTAGCTTACAAAATATATGCCTACCCATATAAGCATGTACAATTTGTACATGCTAAGTAAACTAAACAATGAATTTTTTTGAAAATGAGCTGAGTTGCTGAAAGCTAGAAGTATAGCGCCACATCCCTTACATCAAGTCAAAATTTAGTTCAAAGAACAGAAATGGGACTTTTAAGGCGCAAAAATACAAAAACATTACATTGATAGAAAAAAGTTTTATTGAATTTTACAATATAACTTGATATTGCATAATTGACATCAAATGTCCATGAAAACGTTTTTTAAAAACCATACATCGCTAAACAGAGATGAACTTTTCATTTATTGCTCTTTTTCTCAACATGTTTCACCCGAACTTGGGCTTCCTCAGGAGAGTTAGATAATGTCAATTAATATTTACTAGAATAGAAAAAATACAGTCAGAACATTGAAATACACAACAATTTACACTGCTTTAATAAGATAATGTAAAAATGAACATCACATAATTGAAAAGTGGGTGGAGCTAATAGGCTCAAATGCTGACCTGAAAGTCCCGGGAGAGGGCTCTGCAGTCCACAAAAATGTTGAATACATGGGATTGTATCAAGTGCATCATAGAGAGGGAAATAGTGTCCAAAGCTATATCAGTTTGGTAATCCATCTATGGGGTGCATTAATATAGATACTGAATTTGTTAAGATATTGAAGAGAGAATATATAAGTGTATATTATCCGAAAGAATGGAAAAACCCACCTGGATAATGATTCCTTGGAAAGGTAATAGGAGCATATAAAGGAGCATACAAACAAAGTGCTCATAACTGCCAAAAGGAAATCCAAGTTTGAATCTATAAGAAATTTTAACGGGAAAAGTCCTTTATCCATCTGGGAAGTTTTATACAGATATGGTTACCATCAGTAAACCGCAAACTGGTCATCATATGCCAGGTATATATTTACCTATGTTGAGGGTCTGCATCAACTCAGGGTGCCAGCCAGGACAGATACCGTATTTATCGGCGTATAACACGCACCGGCGTATAACACGCACCCCAAGTTTAGGAGAGAATTTTAAGGAAAAAAAGTTTTAGGAGAGAAGTTTAGGGAAAAAAAAAAACTTACATTTAAGCGTTATTTGCAGCTTGCCCAGCGTCATTTGTAGCTTGCTCAGCGTCATTTGCAGCTTGCCCAGCGTCATTTGTAGCTTGCTCAGCGTCATTTGCAGCTTGCCCAGCGTCATTTGCAGCCTTTCCCAGCATCATTTGCAACCTGCCCAGCGTCATTTGCAACCTGCCCAGCGTCATTTGTAGCTTGCCCAGCATCATTTGTAGCTTGCCCGGCGTCATTTGCAGCTTGCTAGTGTCATTTGCAGCTTGCTAGTGTCAGTTGAAGTTCGCCAGCGTTTAAATTTCCCGCCGCGAGAAATACCGCGCATGCGCGGCCGAAAAAGACCGAACCGCGGCCGAAAAAGGCCGAAGTGCGGCCGAAAAAGACCGAGCCGACTGTTCAGCTCCGCTCGGAGTCCCGCCTCCCTGCTGTTTCGGGAGCGAGCGCAGGGAATAGGGAGGCCAGAGTGAGGTACCTAGAACCCCTTTAAATAGAGTAAAGTAAAAACAAGGGGGCATTTTAGTGACCAGTAGCCGGACAAAAGACGGATGGCAAATAATCTGCTAAGTCTCTTACCTTTAACAAGTGTTGTTTGGGGAATAAACCTCCGCTGAGCTGCACAAGTGAAGAGCTCAATCAAATCCCCTTAAATAACCCTCTCCACCTGCCGTTTTGGCGCCAAAATCTCGGCGCCAAATGGTCAGGTGAGGACATGTGATGTCACTGCAGGAGCGCCAGACGCACAGGAAGTGACAGCCGTGAAACAGGAAGTGCCATCAACAACAGGAAGCCAGAACAGCTGACCTCTGTGCTGATAGCAAATTGAATCACAGGATGTAAAGCCACATCTGAAAGACTGTCAGCAAGGGAGTAAATAGGGAAATGGACTGACAATTGCCAGTGCATGTCAGTGAAGGGATATTTGAAATATCCCTAGACTGAAAGTGATCAGTATGTAGGAATGTTTTTGGGTCACAAAACAGATCCATATATACTACCTCTGTTATCTTGGAACATGTAAATGTAACCAAGATAACGGCCGCAGTTTAGCGCAAGCGTTTTAACCCTTTGGTGACTGAAACGGCGCAAGTTAAGAGAAAAATAGACGGATGAGGTCTAGAGACTCCAAAAATAACGCCTCACGTGTCCATATGAGGCACTGAAACCCCATTTCAAAACATTTTGCTACAAGTGTATATAAGGCTGCAAATATTGCTCCTTAAAGGGACCAGAACCAAAAGTGACTGATACTGATTGAATACAGATACATTGGAGCAGTGGAACTGACCAAAGAGCCCTCCACCAAGATCAATAGGCCAGCAAGCACCACACCAGACAAAAAAGGCGATGAACATCTGAATAATAATAAAATACAGTACAAGGGGTAAATAAACAGAATACACATAATAATAAACATATTTAAGTGAAAACCAGTAGTGTTCTCAGAAAAGAGTGACCATGGCGACCTACCCCTATAAGAAGGGTTTGAAGCTCAGAGATTCATTCAAGCCAGGATGCACAGTGGCTCTAAGGTTATGAATCCATTTTGACTCTCTCTGTAAGAGAGTTTTATCAATATCACCTCCGCGATTGAAGTCTGGTACATATTCTAGCGCAAAAAACTTCATCTGTGAGATATCGTATGAATGATAGAGCCCCATATGTCGACTAATGGGGGTCTCCATTTTTTTCTTCTTGATAAGGGATACATGATCTCTAATTCTATGGAAGAAAGGTCGTTTAGTTTTCCCTACATAGAAAGCCTGACAAGTACATGTCATAAGGTAAACAACTCCAATAGTCTTACATGTTGCATAAAAGTTGGGCTTAAAGGTTTGACCAGAGGGCAGCATTATTTCAGTCGAATTGTTCAGTAAATCACAGAATTCACATTTTCCACAGGGGGAAGTACCTTTTCTATGTGTTTTTATTCTTGAGGTAAGGTGGCTATGAACTAAACGATCTTTCAAAGAGGTAGATTTGCGGTAGGTAATTTGTGGGTGAGCTCCCACATATTTTGAGAGGACATCATCTGTAGAAAGAAGATGCCAATATTTTTCAAAGATATGGCGTACTTTTTTATGTTCACCGACAAAAGTGGTGATTACGCGGACTTTGGATTCAGATTTGTATGGCTTCACTTGGTGGATTAATTGATGTCTGTCCTTCTGTTTTGCTCTATTGTATGAACGCTTAAGGCAATTTTTACTATAGCCTCGTTCTAGGAGACGGGTTTGCAACGCTTTGGCTTCTAATTCAAAATCAGCCTCTTTGCTACAATTTCTTTTTAATCTTAAATACTGACTGAATGGTATGCTCTGGACAAGGGACGCGGGATGAGAACTGTCAGCATGAAGAATAGTATTGCCTGCAGAAGGCTTTCTGTAAAGAGAGGAACCAATAGTTTTATCCTCATTTACATAAATCTTGATATCCAAGAAATTTACAGTAACTTGATCACAGGTCATCGTAAACTTGAGATTGTAGGAATTAGTTTCAAGACACAGTAAAAATTGCGACAGCTCATCCCGAGTTCCAGTCCAGACAATAAAGATATCATCAATAAATCTTTTCCAGATCAAAATATTCTCAAAGAAATGACTGAACTGAATGGCCGAGAATATCTCCCTCTCCCACCCCCCCAGGTACAGGTTGGCGTACGATGGGGCACATTTGGTCCCCATCGCCACCCCCTGCACCTGGAGGTAGTGGGAGCAGTCGAAGATAAAAATATTATTGCTCAAAATAAAGAGCAACAGTTCTAAAACGAAATTATTGTATTGCCTGGCTGATGGCCCCCGTTCAGAGAGGAAGCCGTCCACAACTCGAGCCCCCAGTTTGTGGGGGATCGAGTTGTAAAGGGCCTCCACATCTATGGCCACCAACCAGGCTTCATCAGGTAGGCAAAGTCCATCCAAGGATCTCAGCAGATCAGCTGTATCCTGGATGTATGAGCTCAATGACTTGACATGTGGTCTTAAGTAATCATCAATGAGTTTACTAGCTGATTCTGTCAGGCATCCATTTCCCGAGATAATCGGACGCCCAGGGGGAAAAGAAGCATTCTTATGTATTTTCGGTAATGCGTACATAGTAGGTAGTCTAGGATTTTCAACAAGTAGAAATTCACAGGTTTTTTTATCAATTAAATTATTCAAAAAGGCCTGAGTAATGAGGCGTTTGTATTTATTTTGAATATATGAAACCTGAAAAACAGGAATGGGACGGTACCATTGGCGGTTGGATAGCAGATCCAGAACCATAGTTTTATAATTTTTTAGGTCCATTAGGACTATATTGCCTCCTTTGTCGGAAGGCTTTATGATCAATTGATCATTCATTTGTAATGATTTGATAGCTTGACGTTGTTTTGAACTTATATTGGATCTGCTATTCCAAGGTCGCCATTTGGTGTTTTGAATCTCTTTGCATACCTGTTGGGTAAACGCCCAAATATTTGGATTGCCCTGAAGGACTGGAAAACACCTAGATTTTGGTTTATACATGGAGGGCCGGGGGAAAACCGTACCTATACCAGTGTCAAGAGAGGGTAGAGGGCAAGCCCCTGGATCCTCCAATGGGAGATCCAGGGGGTTGCTCTCCTCCCAAAGTTCCATCAAGTCATTAATAGCTTTAACCTCCTTTATAGTTTTATCTCTCCAAATCTCAGCTGAGAATTGATCAGTCTCAGGTGCGATTTGTTGTTTGTCATAAATTGCCTTAAACATCAACCTACGAGCAAAAAGGTTGACATCTTTAATAATTTCAAATGAGTCCACCTCCTGTTCCGGACAGAAGGTCAGACCAAGGCTCAAGACCTGTGTCTGCTCCTCTGATAGGGGACAGGAGGATAGATTAATTATTTGGAAACTATCTTGTTTGTTATTTTGGGATTTGTCCCCAGAATACTTGGAGGTTTCTTTGAGTCCATAGTCATTTGGGAGGTGAAAATTGGTGCGTTTTTTGGTTCCCCTGACAGGGGAACCAACAAGTGGTCCCCCGACGGGGAAACAGAGATTGGCTGGCTATGTTTGAGAAGAGGAGCATGGTTCACATTGGTTTGTGATAGATTACCTACTTCAGATGGAGGTTGGGGATCACCTACATTTGTCCCTTTCTGAGATCGTAAACCCGAACGAACATTGTCTTTCTGGTTTCTTTTTCCAGAGGATTTTAGTGATGAGAAACTGTATTTCCGTTTGTCAGTGCCTGCTTTTGAGCCCTGGGAAGATCCTGCTTGCTGTGAGGAAACAGAGGAAAAATTAGATTCATCAGAATCAGAAGGTTCTTGATTAGAGTTAGTATTTCTTTGGGACGAAGTCTTTTTTCTTCGCGCCCCTCCCTCTAGAGGCCATTTGTAGGCAGTGTTTGTCTCATAAGAGAGTCTGTCTCTATAATATTTTTTATCCTTGGTTTTCAAAATCTCAGCTACAAATGCCTCTAGATGTTTTTCCAGGGCTAATTCAGATTCTTTAAAGGAAGCGTCTGCAAAAAGAGTTTCATTATCAGAATACAGTTTTTCAATATCACTATCAATGTTTGCGATCTCTCTGGAATAATGTTGACATAGGGACCCCATCATTGCAAAGGAACAGGTTTGTAAATTACATTCCCATTCAGTTTTAAATTCAGTCTCCACTTTAAAAAGATTTGGGAATATTTGGACTCGAAGACCCCAAGGGACAATTTTATCCTCAATATATTTAGAAAAATATTTTCTGTTCCAAAAAATACGTGCCTTCTTTTCTAGTAGTTTTTTCAAACTCCAGAAGAAGCGATCTAGAGTTATTCCACCAAAGGAAGCACCTTGTGCCAGATGTATTTTGTCCATCAGGCCATCGAATCCCGAGCCCCTATAGGTCGCCATTGTCACTTTACAAAATACACAAAGGGAGATGGATAGTTAAACACAAATATAAAGAAAGTTACAAACTCAAAATAAATATTTAAAAAAAATAGGTTTCAAGAAGCCAACTCATGAAGATGATTGGTGTTTGCCACCATGTGATATATCACAAAGGAGAATTTTTTGAAAATGAGCTGAGTTGCTGAAAACTAGAAATATAGCGCCACATCCCTTACATCAAGTCAAAATTTAGTTCAAAGAACAGAAATGGGACTTTTAAGGCGCAAAAATACAAAAAGATTACATTGATAGAAAAAAGTTTTATTGAATTTCACAATATAACTTGATATTGCATAATTGACATCAAATGTCCATGAAAACGTTTTTTAAAAACCATACATCGCTAAACAGAGATGAACTTTTCATTTATTGCTCTTTTTCTCAACATGTTTCACCCGAACTTGGGCTTCCTCAGGAGAGTTAGATAATGTCAATTAATATTTACTAGAATAGAAAAAATACAGTCAGAACATTGACATACACAACAATTTACACTGCTTTAATAAGATAATGTAGAAATGAACATCACATAATTGAAAAGTGGGTGGAGCTAATAGGCTCAATTGCTGACCTGAAAGTCCCGGGAGAGGGCTCTGCAGTCCACAAAAATGTTGAATACATGGGATTGTATCGAGTGCATCATAGAGAGGGAAATAGTGTCCAAAACTATATCAGTTTGGTAATCCATCTATGGGGTACATTAATATAGATACTGAATTTGTTAAGATATTGAAGAGAGAATATATAAGTGTATATTATCCGAAAGAATGGAAAAACCCACCTGGATAATGATTCCTTGGAAAGGTAATAGGAGCATATAAAGGAGCATACAAACAAAGTGCTCATAACTGCCAAAAGGAAATCCAAGTTTGAATCTATAAGAAATTTTAAAGGGAAAAGTCCTTTATCCATCTGGGAAGTTTTATACAGATATGGTTACCATCAGTAAACCGCAGACTGGTCATCATATGCCAGGTATATATTTACCTATGTTGAGGGTCTGCATCAACTCAGGGTGCCAGCCAGGACAGATAACTATCCAGAAAATAGGGAGGCCAGAGTGAGGTACCTAGAACCCCTTTAAATAGAGTAAAGTAAAAACAAGGGGGCATTTTAGTGACCAGTAGCCGGACAAAAGACGGATGGCAAATAATCTGCTAAGTCTCTTACCTTTAACAAGTGTTGTTTGGGGAATAAACCTCCGCTGAGCTGCACAAGTGAAGAGCTCAATCAAATCCCCTTAAATAACCCTCTCCACCTGCCGTTTTGGCGCCAAAATCTCGGCGCCAAATGGTCAGGTGAGGACATGTGATGTCACTGCAGGAGCGCCAGACGCACAGGAAGTGACAGCCGTGAAACAGGAAGTGCCATCAACAACAGGAAGCCAGAACAGCTGACCTCTGTGCTGATAGCAAATTGAATCACAGGATGTAAAGCCACATCTGAAAGACTGTCAGCAAGGGAGTAAAAAGGGAAATGGACTGACAATTGCCAGTGCATGTCAGTGAAGGGATATTTGAAATATCCCTAGACTGAAAGTGATCAGTATGTAGGAATGTTTTTGGGTCACAAAACAAATCCATATATACTACCTCTGTTATCTTGGAACATGTAAATGTAACCAAGATAACGGCCGCAGTTTAGCGCAAGCGTTTTAACCCTTTGGTGACTGAAATGGCGCAAGTTAAGAGAAAAATAGACGGATGAGGTCTAGAGACTCCAAAAATAACGCCTCACGTGTCCATATGAGGCACTGAAACCCCATTTCAAAACATTTTGCTACAAGTGTATATAAGGCTGCAAATATTGCTCCTTAAAGGGACCAGAACCAAAAGTGGCTGATACTGATTAAATACAGATACATTGGAGCAGTGGAACTGACCAAAGAGCCCTCCACCAAGATCAATAGGCCAGCAAGCACCACACCAGACAAAAAAGGCGATGAACATCTGAATAATAATAAAATACAGTACAAGGGGTAAATAAACAGAATACACATAATAATAAACATATTTAGGTGAAAACCAGTAGTGTTCTCAGAAAAGAGTGACCATGGCGACCTACCCCTATAAGAAGGGTTTGAAGCTCAGAGATTCATTCAAGCCAGGATGCACAGTGGCTCTAAGGTTATGAATCCATTTTGACTCTCTCTGTAAGAGAGTTTTATCAATATCACCTCCGCGATTGAAGTCTGGTACATATTCTAGCGCAAAAAACTTCATCTGTGAGATATCGTATGAATGATAGAGCCCCATATGTCGACTAATGGGGGTCTCCATTTTTTTCTTCTTGATAAGGGATACATGATCTCTAATTCTATGGAAGAAAGGTCGTTTAGTTTTCCCTACATAGAAAGCCTGACAAGTACATGTCATAAGGTAAACAACTCCAATAGTCTTACATGTTGCATAAAAGTTGGGCTTAAAGGTTTGACCAGAGGGCAGCATTATTTCAGTCGAATTGTTCAGTAAATCACAGAATTCACATTTTCCACAGGGGGAAGTACCTTTTCTATGTGTTTTTATTCTTGAGGTAAGGTGGCTATGAACTAAACGATCTTTCAAAGAGGTAGATTTGCGGTAGGTAATTTGTGGGTGAGCTCCCACATATTTTGAGAGGACATCATCTGTAGAAAGAAGATGCCAATATTTTTCAAAGATATGGCGTACTTTTTTATGTTCACCGACAAAAGTGGTGATTACGCGGACTTTGGATTCAGATTTATATGGCTTCACTTGGTGGATTAATTGATGTCTATCCTTCTGTTTTGCTCTATTGTATGAACGCTTAAGGCAATTTTTACTATAGCCTCGTTCTAGGAGACGGGTTTGCAACGCTTTGGCTTCTAATTCAAAATCAGCCTCTTTGCTACAATTTCTTTTTAATCTTAAATACTGACTGAATGGTATGCTCTGGACAAGGGACGCGGGATGAGAACTGTCAGCATGAAGAATAGTATTGCCTGCAGAAGGCTTTCTGTAAAGAGAGGAACCAATAGTTTTATCCTCATTTACATAAATCTTGATATCCAAGAAATTTACAGTAACTTGATCACAGGTCATCGTAAACTTGAGATTGTAGGAATTAGTTTCAAGACACAGTAAAAATTGCGACAGCTCATCCCGAGTTCCAGTCCAGACAATAAAGATATCATCAATAAATCTTTTCCAGATCAAAATATTCTCAAAGAAATGACTGAACTGAATGGCCGAGAATATCTCCCTCTCCCACCCCCCCAGGTACAGGTTGGCGTACGATGGGGCACATTTGGTCCCCATCGCCACCCCCTGCACCTGGAGGTAGTGGGAGCAGTCGAAGATAAAAATATTATTGCTCAAAATAAAGAGCAACAGTTCTAAAACGAAATTATTGTATTGCCTGGCTGATGGCCCCCGTTCAGAGAGGAAGCCGTCCACAACTCGAGCCCCCAGTTTGTGGGGGATCGAGTTGTACAGGGCCTCCACATCTATGGCCACCAACCAGGCTTCATCAGGTAGGCAAAGTCCATCCAAGGATCTCAGCAGATCAGCTGTATCCTGGATGTATGAGCTCAATGACTTGACATGTGGTCTTAAGTAATCATCAATGAGTTTACTAGCTGATTCTGTCAGGCATCCATTTCCCGAGATAATCGGACGCCCAGGGGGAAAAGAAGCATTCTTATGTATTTTCGGTAATGCGTACATAGTAGGTAGTCTAGGATTTTCAACAAGTAGAAATTCACAGGTTTTTTTATCAATTAAATTATTCAAAAAGGCCTGAGTAATGAGGCGTTTGTATTTATTTTGAATATATGAAACCTGAAAAACAGGAATGGGACGGTACCATTGGCGGTTGGATAGCAGATCCAGAACCATAGTTTTGTAATTTTTTAGGTCCATTAGGACTATATTGCCTCCTTTGTCGGAAGGCTTTATGATCAATTGATCATTCATTTGTAATGATTTGATAGCTTGACGTTGTTTTGAACTTATATTGGATCTGCTATTCCAAGGTCGCCATTTTGTGTTTTGAATCTCTTTGCATACCTGTTGGGTGAACGCCCAAATGTTTGGATTGCCCTGAAGGACTGGAAAACACCTAGACTTAGGTTTATACATGGAGGGCCGGGGGAAAACCGTACCTATACCAGTGTCAAGAGAGGGTAGAGGGCAAGCCCCTGGATCCTCCAATGGGAGATCCAGGGGGTTGCTCTCCTCCCAAAGTTCCATCAAGTCATTAATAGCTTTAACCTCTTCGTCCCAAAGAAATACTAACTTTACAGTTTTCAGGAAACCAGAAAGACAATGTTCGTTCGGGTTTACGATCTCAGAAAGGGACAAATGTAGGTGATTCCCAACCTCCATCTGAAGTAGGTAATTTATCACAAACCAATGTGAACCATGCTCCTCTTCTCAAACATAGCCAGCCAATCTCTGTTTCCCCGTCGGGGGACCACTTGTTGGTTCCCCTGTCAGGGGAACTTTTCTCTCAAAGAAACCTCCAAGTACTCTGGGGACAAATCCCAAAATCAGCTGAGAAGGTTGAGCCTTGATGACAACAGTCTCAACCTTTTTGCTCGTAGGTTGCGATTTTCTTGTTTGGAGAGATAAAACTATAAAGGAGGTTAAAGCTATTAATGACTTGATGGAACTTTGGGAGGAGAGCAACCCCCTGGATCTCCCATTGGAGGATCCAGGGGCTTGCCCTCTACCCTCTCTTGACACTGGTATAGGTACGGTTTTCCCCCGGCCCTCCATGTATAAACCAAAATCTAGGTGTTTTCCAGTCCTTCAGGGCAATCCAAATATTTGGGCGTTTACCCAACAGGTATGCAAAGAGATTCAAAACACCAAATGGCGACCTTGGAATAGCAGATCCAATATAAGTTCAAAACAACGTCAAGCTATCAAATCATTACAAATGAATGATCAATTGATCATAAAGCCTTCCGACAAAGGAGGCAATATAGTCCTAATGGACCTAAAAAATTACAAAACTATGGTTCTGGATCTGCTATCCAACCGCCAATGGTACCGTCCCATTCCTGTTTTTCAGGTTTCATATATTCAAAATAAATACAAACGCCTCATTACTCAGGCCTTTTTGAATAATTTAATTGATAAAAAAACCTGTGAATTTCTACTTGTTGAAAATCCTAGACTACCTACTATGTACGCATTACCGAAAATACATAAGAATGCTTCTTTTCCCCCTGGGCGTCCGATTATCTCGGGAAATGGATGCCTGACAGAATCAGCTAGTAAACTCATTGATGATTACTTAAGACCACATGTCAAGTCATTGAGCTCATACATCCAGGATACAGCTGATCTGCTGAGATCCTTGGATGGACTTTGCCTACCTGATGAAGCCTGGTTGGTGGCCATAGATGTGGAGGCCCTTTACAACTCGATCCCCCACAAACTGGGGGCTCGAGTTGTGGACGGCTTCCTCTCTGAACGGGGGCCATCAGCCAGGCAATACAATAATTTCGTTTTAGAACTGTTGCTCTTTATTTTGAGCAATAATATTTTTATCTTCGACTGCTCCCACTACCTCCAGGTGCAGGGGGTGGCGATGGGGACCAAATGTGCCCCATCGTACGCCAACCTGTACCTGGGGGGGTGGGAGAGGGAGATATTCTCGGCCATTCAGTTCAGTCATTTCTTTGAGAATATTTTGATCTGGAAAAGATTTATTGATGATATCTTTATTGTCTGGACTGGAACTCGGGATGAGCTGTCGCAATTTTTACTGTGTCTTGAAACTAATTCCTACAATCTCAAGTTTACGATGACCTGTGATCAGTTACTGTAAATTTCTTGGATATCAAGATTTATGTAAATGAGGATAAAACTATTGGTTCCTCTCTTTACAGAAAGCCTTCTGCAGGCAATACTATTCTTCATGCTGACAGTTCTCATCCCGCGTCCCTTGTCCAGAGCATACCATTCAGTCAGTATTTAAGATTAAAAAGAAATTGTAGCAAAGAGGCTGATTTTGAATTAGAAGCCAAAGCGTTGCAAACCCGTCTCCTAGAACGAGGCTATAGTAAAAATTGCCTTAAGCGTTCATACAATAGAGCAAAACAGAAGGATAGACATCAATTAATCCACCAAGTGAAGCCATATAAAACTGAATCCAAAGTCCGCGTAATCACCACTTTTGTCGGTGAACATAAAAAAGTACGCCATATCTTTGAAAAATATTGGCATCTTCTTTCTACAGATGATGTCCTCTCAAAATATGTGGGAGCTCACCCACAAATTACCTACCGCAAATCTACCTCTTTGAAAGATCGTTTAGTTCATAGCCACCTTACCTCAAGAATAAAAACACATAGAAAAGGTACTTCCCCCTGTGGAAAATGTGAATTCTGTGATTTACTGAACAATTCGACTGAAATAATGCTGCCCTCTGGTCAAACCTTTAAGCCCAACTTTTATGCAACATGTAAGACTATTGGAGTTGTTTACCTTATGACATGTACTTGTCAGGCTTTCTATGTAGGGAAAACTAAACGACCTTTCTTCCATAGAATTAGAGATCATGTATCCCTTATCAAGAAGAAAAAAATGGAGACCCCCATTAGTCGACATATGGGGCTCTATCATTCATACGATATCTCACAGATGAAGTTTTTTGCGCTAGAATATGTACCAGACTTCAATCGCGGAGGTGATATTGATAAAACTCTCTTACAGAGAGAGTCAAAATGGATTCATAACCTTAGAGCCACTGTGCATCCTGGCTTGAATGAATCTCTGAGCTTCAAACCCTTCTTATAGGGGTAGGTCGCCATTGTCACTCTTTCACTGAGAACACTACTGGTTTTCACTTAAATATGTTTATTATTATGTGTATTCTGTTTATTTACCCCTTGTACTGTATTTTATTATTATTCAGATGTTCATCGCCTTTTTTGTCTGGTGTGGTGCTTGCTGGCCTATTGATCTTGGTGGAGGGCTCTTTGGTCAGTTCCACTGCTCCAATGTATCTGTATTTAATCAGTATCAGCCACTTTTGGTTCTGGTCCCTTTAAGGAGCAATATTTGCAGCCTTATATACACTTGTAGCAAAATGTTTTGAAATGGGGTTTCAGTGCCTCATATGGACACGTGAGGCGTTATTTTTGGAGTCTCTAGACCTCATCCGTCTATTTTTCTCTTAACATTCCTACTACTGATTTCAGTCACCAAAGGGTTAAAACGCTTGCGCTAAACTGCGGCCGTTATCACATTTACATGTTCCAAGATAACAGAGGTAGTATATATGGATTTGTTTTGTGACCCAAAAACATTCCTACATACTGATCACTTTCAGTCTAGGGATATTTCAAATATCCCTTCACTGACATGCACTGGCAATTGTCAGTCCATTTCCCTTTTTACTCCCTTGCTGACAGTCTTTCAGATGTGGCTTTACATCCTGTGATTCAATTTGCTATCAGCACAGAGGTCAGCTGTTCTGGCTTCCTGTTGTTGATGGCACTTCCTGTTTCACGGCTGTCACTTCCTGTGCGTCTGGCGCTCCTGCAGTGACATCACATGTCCTCACCTGACCATTTGGCGCCGAGATTTTGGCGCCAACACGGCAGGTGGAGAGGGTTATTTAAGGGGATTTGATTGAGCTCTTCACTTGTGCAGCTCAGCGGAGGTTTATTCCCCAAACAACACTTGTTAAAGGTAAGAGACTTAGCAGATTATTTGCCATCCGTTTTTTGTCCGGCTACTGGTCACTAAAATGCCCCCTTGTTTTTACTTTACTCTATTTAAAGGGGTTCTAGGTACCTCACTCTGGCCTCCCTATTTTCTGGATAGTTATCTGTCCTGGCTGGCACCCTGAGTTGATGCAGACCCTCAACATAGGTAAATATATACCTGGCATATGATGACCAGTCTGCGGTTTACTGATGGTAACCATATCTGTATAAAACTTCCCAGATGGATAAAGGACTTTTCCCTTTAAAATTTCTTATAGATTCAAACTTGGATTTCCTTTTGGCAGTTATGAGCACTTTGTTTGTATGCTCCTTTATATGCTCCTATTACCTTTCCAAGGAATCATTATCCAGGTGGGTTTTTCCATTCTTTCGGATAATATACACTTATATATTTTCTCTTCAATATCTTAACAAATTCAGTATCTATATTAATGTACCCCATAGATGGATTACCAAACTGATATAGTTTTGGACACTATTTCCCTCTCTATGATGCACTCGATACAATCCCATGTATTCAACATTTTTGTGGACTGCAGAGCCCTCTCCCGGGACTTTCAGGTCAGCAATTGAGCCTATTAGCTCCACCCACTTTTCAATTATGTGATGTTCATTTCTACATTATCTTATTAAAGCAGTGTAAATTGTTGTGTATGTCAATGTTCTGACTGTATTTTTTCTATTCTAGTAAATATTAATTGACATTATCTAACTCTCCTGAGGAAGCCCAAGTTCGGGTGAAACATGTTGAGAAAAAGAGCAATAAATGAAAAGTTCATCTCTGTTTAGCGATGTATGGTTTTTAAAAAACGTTTTCATGGACATTTGATGTCAATTATGCAATATCAAGTTATATTGTGAAATTCAATAAAACTTTTTTCTATCAATGTAATCTTTTTGTATTTTTGCGCCTTAAAAGTCCCATTTCTGTTCTTTGAACTAAATTTTGACTTGATGTAAGGGATGTGGCGCTATATTTCTAGTTTTCAGCAACTCAGCTCATTTTCAAAAAATTCTCCTTTGTGATATATCACATGGTGGCAAACACCAATCATCTTCATGAGTTGGCTTCTTGAAACCTATTTTTTTTAAATATTTATTTTGAGTTTGTAACTTTCTTTATATTTGTGTTTAACTATCCATCTCCCTTTGTGTATTTTGTAAAGTGACAATGGCGACCTATAGGGGCTCGGGATTCGATGGCCTGATGGACAAAATACATCTGGCACAAGGTGCTTCCTTTGGTGGAATAACTCTAGATCGCTTCTTCTGGAGTTTGAAAAAACTACTAGAAAAGAAGGCACGTATTTTTTGGAACAGAAAATATTTTTTTAAATATATTGAGGATAAAATTGTCCCTTGGGGTCTTCGAGTCCAAATATTCCCAAATCTTTTTAAAGTGGAGACTGAATTTAAAACTGAATGGGAATGTAATTTACAAACCTGTTCCTTTGCAATGATGGGGTCCCTATGTCAACATTATTCCAGAGAGATCGCAAACATTGATAGTGATATTGAAAAACTGTATTCTGATAATGAAACTCTTTTTGCAGACGCTTCCTTTAAAGAATCTGAATTAGCCCTGGAAAAACATCTAGAGGCATTTGTAGCTGAGATTTTGAAAACCAAGGATAAAAAATATTATAGAGACAGACTCTCTTATGAGACAAACACTGCCTACAAATGGCCTCTAGAGGGAGGGGCGCGAAGAAAAAAGACTTCGTCCCAAAGAAATACTAACTCTAATCAAGAACCTTCTGATTCTGATGAATCTAATTTTTCCTCTGTTTCCTCACAGCAAGCAGGATCTTCCCAGGGCTCAAAAGCAGGCACTGACAAACGGAAATACAGTTTCTCATCACTAAAATCCTCTGGAAAAAGAAACCAGAAAGACAATGTTCGTTCGGGTTTACGATCTCAGAAAGGGACAAATGTAGGTGATTCCCAACCTCCATCTGAAGTAGGTAATCTATCACAAACCAATGTGAACCATGCTCCTCTTCTCAAACATAGCCAGCCAATCTCTGTTTCCCCGTCGGGGGACCACTTGTTGGTTCCCCTGTCAGGGGAACCAAAAAACGCACCAATTTTCACCTCCCAAATGACTATGGACTCAAAGAAACCTCCAAGTATTCTGGGGACAAATCCCAAAATAACAAACAAGATAGTTTCCAAATAATTAATCTATCCTCCTGTCCCCTATCAGAGGAGCAGACACAGGTCTTGAGCCTTGGTCTGACCTTCTGTCCGGAACAGGAGGTGGACTCATTTGAAATTATTAAAGATGTCAACCTTTTTGCTCGTAGGTTGATGTTTAAGGCAATTTATGACAAACAACAAATCGCACCTGAGACTGATCAATTCTCAGCTGAGATTTGGAGAGATAAAACTATAAAGGAGGTTAAAGCTATTAATGACTTGATGGAACTTTGGGAGGAGAGCAACCCCCTGGATCTCCCATTGGAGGATCCAGGGGCTTGCCCTCTACCCTCCCTTGACACTGGTATAGGTACGGTTTTCCCCCGGCCCTCCATGTATAAACCAAAATCTAGGTGTTTTCCAGTCCTTCAGGGCAATCCAAATATTTGGGCGTTTACCCAACAGGTATGCAAAGAGATTCAAAACACCAAATGGCGACCTTGGAATAGCAGATCCAATATAAGTTCAAAACAACGTCAAGCTATCAAATCATTACAAATGAATGATCAATTGATCATAAAGCCTTCCGACAAAGGAGGCAATATAGTCCTAATGGACCTAAAAAATTATAAAACTATGGTTCTGGATCTGCTATCCAACCGCCAATGGTACCGTCCTATTCCTGTTTTTCAGGTTTCATATATTCAAAATAAATATAAACGCCTCATTACTCAGGCCTTTTTGAATAATTTAATTGATAAAAAAACCTGTGAATTTCTACTTGTTGAAAATCCTAGACTACCTACTATGTACGCATTACCGAAAATACATAAGAATGCTTCTTTTCCCCCTGGGCGTCCGATTATCTCGGGAAATGGATGCCTGACAGAATCAGCTAGTAAACTCATTGATGATTACTTAAGACCACATGTCAAGTCATTGAGCTCATACATCCAGGATACAGCTGATCTGCTGAGATCCTTGGATGGACTTTGCCTACCTGATGAAGCCTGGTTGGTGGCCATTGATGTGGAGGCCCTTTACAACTCGATCCCCCACAAACTGGGGGCTCGAGTTGTGGACGGCTTCCTCTCTGAACGGGGGCCATCAGCCAGGCAATACAATAATTTCGTTTTAGAACTGTTGCTCTTTATTTTGAGCAATAATATTTTTATCTTCGACTGCTCCCACTACCTCCAGGTGCAGGGGGTGGCGATGGGGACCAAATGTGCCCCATCGTACGCCAACCTGTACCTGGGGGGGTGGGAGAGGGAGATATTCTCGGCCATTCAGTTCAGTCATTTCTTTGAGAATATTTTGATCTGGAAAAGATTTATTGATGATATCTTTATTGTCTGGACTGGAACTCGGGATGAGCTGTCGCAATTTTTACTGTGTCTTGAAACTAATTCCTACAATCTCAAGTTTACGATGACCTGTGATCAGGTTACTGTAAATTTCTTGGATATCAAGATTTATGTAAATGAGGATAAAACTATTGGTTCCTCTCTTTACAGAAAGCCTTCTGCAGGCAATACTATTCTTCATGCTGACAGTTCTCATCCCGCGTCCCTTGTCCAGAGCATACCATTCAGTCAGTATTTAAGATTAAAAAGAAATTGTAGCAAAGAGGCTGATTTTGAATTAGAAGCCAAAGCGTTGCAAACCCGTCTCCTAGAACGAGGCTATAGTAAAAATTGCCTTAAGCGTTCATACAATAGAGCAAAACAGAAGGACAGACATCAATTAATCCACCAAGTGAAGCCATACAAATCTGAATCCAAAGTCCGCGTAATCACCACTTTTGTCGGTGAACATAAAAAAGTACGCCATATCTTTGAAAAATATTGGCATCTTCTTTCTACAGATGATGTCCTCTCAAAATATGTGGGAGCTCACCCACAAATTACCTACCGCAAATCTACCTCTTTGAAAGATCGTTTAGTTCATAGCCACCTTACCTCAAGAATAAAAACACATAGAAAAGGTACTTCCCCCTGTGGAAAATGTGAATTCTGTGATTTACTGAACAATTCGACTGAAATAATGCTGCCCTCTGGTCAAACCTTTAAGCCCAACTTTTATGCAACATGTAAGACTATTGGAGTTGTTTACCTTATGACATGTACTTGTCAGGCTTTCTATGTAGGGAAAACTAAACGACCTTTCTTCCATAGAATTAGAGATCATGTATCCCTTATCAAGAAGAAAAAAATGGAGACCCCCATTAGTCGACATATGGGGCTCTATCATTCATACGATATCTCACAGATGAAGTTTTTTGCGCTAGAATATGTACCAGACTTCAATCGCGGAGGTGATATTGATAAAACTCTCTTACAGAGAGAGTCAAAATGGATTCATAACCTTAGAGCCACTGTGCATCCTGGCTTGAATGAATCTCTGAGCTTCAAACCCTTCTTATAGGGGTAGGTCGCCATGGTCACTCTTTTCTGAGAACACTACTGGTTTTCACTTAAATATGTTTATTATTATGTGTATTCTGTTTATTTACCCCTTGTACTGTATTTTATTATTATTCAGATGTTCATCGCCTTTTTTGTCTGGTGTGGTGCTTGCTGGCCTATTGATCTTGGTGGAGGGCTCTTTGGTCAGTTCCACTGCTCCAATGTATCTGTATTTAATCAGTATCAGCCACTTTTGGTTCTGGTCCCTTTAAGGAGCAATATTTGCAGCCTTATATACACTTGTAGCAAAATGTTTTGAAATGGGGTTTCAGTGCCTCATATGGACACGTGAGGCGTTATTTTTGGAGTCTCTAGACCTCATCCGTCTATTTTTCTCTTAACTTGCGCCGTTTCAGTCACCAAAGGGTTAAAACGCTTGCGCTAAACTGCGGCCGTTATCTTGGTTACATTTACATGTTCCAAGATAACAGAGGTAGTATATATGGATTTGTTTTGTGACCCAAAAACATTCCTACATACTGATCACTTTCAGTCTAGGGATATTTCAAATATCCCTTCACTGACATGCACTGGCAATTGTCAGTCCATTTCCCTTTTTACTCCCTTGCTGACAGTCTTTCAGATGTGGCTTTACATCCTGTGATTCAATTTGCTATCAGCACAGAGGTCAGCTGTTCTGGCTTCCTGTTGTTGATGGCACTTCCTGTTTCACGGCTGTCACTTCCTGTGCGTCTGGCGCTCCTGCAGTGACATCACATGTCCTCACCTGACCATTTGGCGCCGAGATTTTGGCGCCAAAACGGCAGGTGGAGAGGGTTATTTAAGGGGATTTGATTGAGCTCTTCACTTGTGCAGCTCAGCGGAGGTTTATTCCCCAAACAACACTTGTTAAAGGTAAGAGACTTAGCAGATTATTTGCCATCCGTTTTTTGTCCGGCTACTGGTCACTAAAATGCCCCCTTGTTTTTACTTTACTCTATTTAAAGGGGTTCTAGGTACCTCACTCTGGCCTCCCTATTTTCTGGATAGTTATCTGTCCTGGCTGGCACCCTGAGTTGATGCAGACCCTCAACATAGGTAAATATATACCTGGCATATGATGACCAGTCTGCGGTTTACTGATGGTAACCATATCTGTATAAAACTTCCCAGATGGATAAAGGACTTTTCCCTTTAAAATTTCTTATAGATTCAAACTTGGATTTCCTTTTGGCAGTTATGAGCACTTTGTTTGTATGCTCCTTTATATGCTCCTATTACCTTTCCAAGGAATCATTATCCAGGTGGGTTTTTCCATTCTTTCGGATAATATACACTTATATATTTTCTCTTCAATATCTTAACAAATTCAGTATCTATATTAATGTACCCCATAGATGGATTACCAAACTGATATAGTTTTGGACACTATTTCCCTCTCTATGATGCACTCGATACAATCCCATGTATTCAACATTTTTGTGGACTGCAGAGCCCTCTCCCGGGACTTTCAGGTCAGCAATTGAGCCTATTAGCTCCACCCACTTTTCAATTATGTGATGTCCATTTCTACATTATCTTATTAAAGCAGTGTAAATTGTTGTGTATGTCAATGTTCTGACTGTATTTTTTCTATTCTAGTAAATATTAATTGACATTATCTAACTCTCCTGAGGAAGCCCAAGTTCGGGTGAAACATGTTGAGAAAAAGAGCAATAAATGAAAAGTTCATCTCTGTTTAGCGATGTATGGTTTTTAAAAAACGTTTTCATGGACATTTGATGTCAATTATGCAATATCAAGTTATATTGTGAAATTCAATAAAACTTTTTTCTATCAATGTAATCTTTTTGTATATTTGCGCCTTAAAAGTCCCATTTCTGTTCTTTGAACTAAATTTTAAAGCCTGGTACACCCTATTCATTTTTTTTTTCTGTTCAACCCAGCGAGTAGAACAAAAAAAACTGTCAGCTCTGGTCGGAGCCACTATAATAAGGATCCAACATTAGTACAACGCTCTCCCCTGCTTAGCTGTTGTGTTCTGACAGGGGGATAGCCATTGGCTGAGAGTGCTGATTGGGAGCCAGTCAGCTGCTGGTTTTCCAGCATGCTCATTTGAAAGAAGCTGCCCAAACATCTGCCTTCTGTCAGACCGGCTGGCATATACACGGGCTGAATGTCGGCCGGTTGTTATTGAACCAGCTGATGTCGGCCAGCATTCGGCCCATGTGTATGGGGCTTTAAGGGATTGTAAAGTCTCATGGTTTTTCACCTTAATTCATTCTATGCATTAAGGTAAAAAACCTTCTTTGCTGCAGCTGCCTCCATACCCCTCCCCCCCCTTTTTCTTACCTGAGCCCATTCGTTCCAGCAATGGGCACGAGCCGCTGTCTTTCTCCTCATTGGATAGATTGAAAGCAGCTGTCAATCAAATCCAGTGACACAGGAGCAGGTCTGTATCAATGGACTCAGTGGGACTCGGGATACAGCTGTCTGTATCAATGGACCCAGCAGTGGGACTTGGGAGCGCGCCCGCACGGGTGCCCCCATGGAAATCGTCTCTTCGTGGGGGCACCCGATGAAGGGGAGGAGCCAGAAGCGTCATCGGGGGACCCCAGATAAGAATGATCTAGGCTGCTCTGTGCAAAACCCTTGCATAGAGCAGGTAAGTATAACATGTTTGTTTTTTTTTTGTTTTTTTTTATTTGAACCTTTACAACCCCTTTTATTCTAAGCTGTACAGCTTGTTTTCATCTACAGACACCCTTTACCTGCATAGGTAGTTTTTTGGTAAAGGTGAACTAACCCTTTAAGACCCATTACTATCTTCTTAGCCTAGTTCTGCAGGGAAAAAGCTGAAAAATACAATTATTTAAAAAAAAATATATAAATAAATGTTACATGATCTATTGAGGCTTTGATAAGATCAATATAAATGAAAATTGTTAAGACCAGCAATGAACTCATACCTATGTATGGATTCTTTTTTCTCCTAGGGGTTGCAGACATGACTCTGCACTCATTAGTGTATTTGTTACATTCACAGATAAATAACCCAGAGGAGAATGTCTGTCGATACAGAATGTTCAGTAAAAGTCACCATTCACCAATAAGCTCACTGAGTGCAGAGGGCTAATTGACATGACCCTTCTTCGGAATCTCATAGATGAATAATGGAAGAGGCAATCAATACATTAAAATACACAGATTTCATTAGAGTCTCTCAACTCCTACTTCTCCGATCATATGCAAGCACACATACCCAGTTAATTACCGGTAAGTAGATACTTAACATTCTCTCTGCAATTCACCATATTGTCAAGTATTAAAAGTTGGCAAATGTGTTGACAAATAAAAAAAGAAACATTTCAGAGCAAAGTATTTTATGTAACTCAAATTCATCTCAAAGGTTGCCCTGATATTTCACATCAACAATGAATTCCATGCACCAAGGTGTTTTCAAACAATAGTGATCAGATTCTATTACAAGATATATAGTGAATGAAATAACAGGAACACATTATCATTGTCATCTACATCCTAAAAACTAGCCTTGGTAAACCCTATATAACGTTCTCCGCCCACCACATATTCATGTTCTAAGCTATACAGTATGTCATTTCAGGCCAACATATTGCTTTATCACTCCTGTGTGAGCAATCTCCTAACAGCCACAGTAAAAACAGTGTCTTTACAGCTCTTAGAAGCTGAAAAGTTGTGGAATGCAGATCTTTAAAGCGGTAGTTTTACCTATAGGTAAACCTATAATATAGCTTACCTGTAGGTAAAATGTATATCTATTAAACTTGCACCGTTTAGGAGATATTCACCCTGTATGCAGCCAGGGACGTCATCAGTGCATGCGCTCTGAAGATCCGGCATACCGTACCGGATCGTCAATACTTTGCGCCGGAGCTGTGTGCACAGGAATGACATTCTTGCGGCTCTGGCCCCTTATACAGCCAGAGCCCAAGAACCTGGAAGAGAGATCAGGGCAAGATGGAAGCTGTGTCAGCGAGGACAGAGTGCTGCCGGAAGGCATTGTTAAAGGGTCAGTATTTTTTACTAGCAATGCAAACTAGCACATTATGCAATTGCTTTACAGGTGTTTTTTTTTTTCTTCTTAACTGTAGCGGTTTACTACCGCTTTAAATGGCCAACATCTATGATGTTATTCATTTGAAGAGACCCTTTTGCCAAACTAATTTCAACAAAATAAAATCCCATAAGATTATATGTGCATTTAACCTCTTCCCATTGGCTGTGTGCTAATATGCGGCCTCTGAGTGGGTGGGCCTTAACCGCTTCCCGACCGCCTCATGTAGATATACGTCTACAGAATGGCACGGGCAGGCAAAAGCACGTACGGGTACGTCCCCTTTATTTTGCCTGCCCAGCGGCGCGCTCGCGACCCGGTCGGGAGCTCCGTGACCACGGCCGCAGGACCAGCGGACCCGATCGCCGCTGGTATCCCGCGATCGGGTTACGGAGCTGAAGAACGGGGAGAGGTTTGTGTAAACAAACCTCTCCCCGCGCTTCCTACACTGACTGTCAGTGATCGGCGGTTCCCTGTCATCGGGAACGCCGATCAATGACGTCAGACGTACAGCCACGCCCCCCTACTGTAAAAAAACACAACACGTCACACTGACTCCTCCCCGCCCCCTAGTGGTTAACCCCTTCACTACAACTGTCATTTACATAGGAATCAGTGCTATTTAAATAGCACTGATTTCTGTATAAATGACAAATGTCCCAAAAATTTGTCAAAAATGTCCGATGTGTCCGCCATAATGTCGAAGTCACAATAAAAATCGCTGATCGCCGCCATTACTAATAAAAAAAAAAATATTAATAAAAATGCTATAAAACTATCCCCTATTTTGTAAACGCTATAACTTTTGCGCGAACTAATCAATAATCGCTAATTGCGATTTTTTTGACCAAAAATATGTAGAAGAATACGTATCGGCCTAAACTGAGGAAAAAAAATGTTTTTTTATATATTTTTTGGGGATATTTATTATAGCAAAAAGTAAAAAATATTGCATTTTTTTCAAAATTATCGCTCTATTTTTGTTTATAGCGCAAAAAATAAAAACCGCAGGGGCGATCAAATACCACCAAAAGAAAGCTCTATTTGTGGGAAAAAAGGACGCCAATTTTGTTTGGGAGCCACGTCGCACGACCGCGCAATTGTCAGTTAAAGCGACGCAGTGCCGAATCGCAAAAAGGGGCCTGGTCCTTTGGCTGACAATTGGTCCGGGGCTGAAGTGGTTAACAAGCAAGAGGCTGCATATATGTGGCGCTATGTAAATACATTACTGTGCTGAGTGCGCACTCCCTGCGCGCACCTGGAACAGTAACTGGCGGGTACCGGAAAGCTCCCGATGCACAGGAGCTTATCAATCATGTGAGCGCTGTGACTGCCAATCACAGCAGTCACATGATCAGAATTCCCGCCTTCGCCTCCCGGCTTTTAGAACCTTTAAAAGACTTGGTGGCAGAGGCAGGAAGGGGTTAACATATGTTATGCATGTTACTCATTTGCAAAAGCCTCCTTTGTATAGACATTTAAAAGCCTTGAGATAGCAACAGGGCACCACTGTCTTGGAAGTAAGAGTTTATACAAATCCCGTTTGCTCCTCCCCAGGCTGCTTTATAAAAAGTTATGTAGGGAGGTGAGGGGAGGGGTGAAGGAGCTTGGACAGCACAGACAGTAATTAAGTTCTTCTAGAACTGAAAAAGGCTTTGATGTGCAATGAGGGAAGGTGATGTGATAGGGATATGGCTCTGCTAGAGTAGTCAAATGTTCTATCAAGTTCAGAAGCATATTGAAAGTGAATAAGAATGTTTAATGGAAAGGAAAACACCAACCATATGCATTTGAAGTGTTTCCATTATTTATTAATTCATTTATTTTATTATATATTTTTTGTGTTTTTACCTGCAATTTTTAAGTTGGTGACAGTCTCTTTACGCCACCTGCCCTGCCCCCAGCATCTACGACAGTCCTACAGAATTTTTGCATCTTTATGTGTTAAGTATTAACAGGTTTGGATAATGCGATAGGCTAAATGGAAAAGATAATACTCTTCTTATAAAAGAAAAACAGGGACTGCCATTGCTGGCCTCCTTCTGAAAATGCTAGCTGCCTGACTGTGTTTGTTTTCAGCACTTCAGAGTCACATACTGTACCTAGACATGTGTTAGCATGTAGTAAATGGAAGTCAAAGAAAAGTTGAAATTCCTAAAAAAAACGTGTTCAAGGTCAGTTACTCAGGAATGACTGAAACAAAATGTACAGATCACAGCCAGGCATTAAAGTGTTTCTAAAGCCTAAAGGTCTTTTACCTTCATACATTCTATGCATGGAGGTAAAAATATCTGTGTGCAGAAGTTCCCCTCAATGCTTACCTGAGCTCCCCCTTGATCCAGTAATGTGCACAAGATCATAGGCTCTCAGGGGACTCTCCCTCCTCATTGGTTGTTACAGCAGTGGGAGTCATTGGCTATCAATCACAGCCAGTGAGCCAATGAGGAGAGTGAGGGGACAGGGTCAAGCCACAGCCCTGTCTCTGAATGGACACGCAGAGCAGTGTCTCAGGAGTGCGCTTGCTTGGGTGCCCCCATTGCAAGCTGCTCGCTCTGGGGGCACTCAAAGGGAGGGAGAGGCCAGGAGCGCCAGCAGGAGACCCGAGAAGAGGAGCACTGAGGACACTTTGTTCCAAACCACTGCACATAGCAGGTAAGTATGACATGTTTGTTATTTAAAAAAAAAAAATCTTGCCTTTAATGTCACTTTAAGCATAGTCTCCTAGAGATATCAGAAGTGACAGCCTGCATGCTTTCCTTATAGCAGCTCCTTTTGAAGAGTCTGAATTTTCATACAACATTTGGGAATACTGTTTTTCAGTTCTGACATTTTATATAAGATTTAATGGTGAGTGTGAAAATTAGCTTGTTAATCAAAATAAATTGGTCTCCATAAATGATAAAAATATGCCAGGTCATTTTTTATGTGTAATATTATGAATTTTTCGAAATGGGGAATTTGCACACTTGAAGGATCATTAAACGATGTCTAACCCTACTCTGCAGTGATTACAGGAGAACAGAATTCTGTTCAGGAAAATGACATATCCGTTCTAAAAGCTTTACTTCGACATTTTCACTTAATCATCAAGAACAGATCAAAACACTTTTCAAATACATGTCATATCTGTTTTACATAAGAATATTTTGGAACCACTGTAACTGCCATTTGAAAAATCATGCTGAATGTTATGCCTATATACGTCTCAAAAAAATGTGTGCCTCCAGAAAGAATATACGATTTATGTTTAATAAATCTCCCTTTTCCAATAGCTGCTTTAGTTAGTCAGTCCCTAATTGATTCACACCTATGTCCCCCCTGCCCCCCCCCCCCCCCCAAAGTGTTTCCCATAAAAATCAATGAACACACATCAAAATGCATGTCACCACATGTCAATCCCCAATGAAATACACCTTTTCATTGATTGGAAACATTTGTCATTATGCATATCAATGCACACTGACACATTTTGAAGGAAAAGGTCATCAAGCAAAAAAGTAAATGTGTGAATCTAGCTATAGGATCCATTCACACTGTTGCGTTGCATGCATCTGCACATTGTAGTGATATTCATTTGGCACCCCAATGCACTAAGGGAACACACATGTTTAGCAGCACACATTGTGGTGCACTGCATTGCAAAATAAAAGGGACATACCGTATATACTCGACTATAGGCCGTCCCGAGTATAAGCCGAGGCCCCTAATTAACCACAAAAAATGGGAAACCTGCATTGACCCGTGTATAAGCCGAGGGTACAAAATGCAGCAGCTACTGTAAGTGGAAAAGAGGGCCAGCAATGCCCATCTGCAGCTGCCTGTCCCTGTACAGACCCCCCCCGTGTCCCCATTACAGCCTACCTGTGCCGATCTGCGGGTCCTGTGCCATCCGTCCTGTGCCCTCGGTCTTCGGTCCCTGCTCTCCGGTCTTCGGTCCCCGCTCTCCGGTCTTCGGTCCCCGCTCTCCGGTCTCCGGTCTCCGCTCTGTCCCTGCTCGCCGCTCTGTCAGCGTGTACGGCGCCATTGCAAAATTAAAAAGCCGCGCCTCCTCCTTCTCCTCGTCCGTGATAGGAGGAACGCTGTTTTCCCAGCAGTCAGTGTGCAGTGTTCCGCCTATCACGGACGCCCTCTCATCCTCGTCCATGAGATGAGAATGACAGGGCATCCGTGATAGGCGGAACACTGCACTGCTGGGAAAATTAGTGTCCACCTATCACGGACGGGCGGGAGGAGGCGGCGCGGCTTTTTAAAACTGCCGTCTGTCTGCATGACAAGCTGTTCATGTAGGCAGACGGCAGTGACTCGAATATAAGCCGAGGGGGGACTTTCAGCCCTAAAAAATGGGCTGAAAATCTTGGCTTATATTCGAGTATATACGGTATGTGTATTTATGTGTGCATACACATGGTCACACAATGTTGTCGGAAATTCCGAACGTCAAGAACGCAGTGATATACGACGAGCCGAGAACATTGAAGTTCAATAGCCAGTGCGGCTCTTCTGCTTGATTCCGAGCAAGCGTGGAACTTTGTGCGTCGGAATTTTGTACACACGATCGTAATTTCCGACAACGGATTTTGTTGTCGGAAAATTTGACATCCAGATCTCAAATTTTGTGTGTCGGAAATTCCGATGGAAAATGTCCGATGGAGCCTACACACGGTCAGAATTTCCGACAAAAAGCTCCCATCGAACATTTTCCGTCGGAAAATCTGACCATGTGTACGGAGGCTGTGTTTGATGGTACAGTGGCTGCGTTTGATGGCACAGTGGCGGCAATTGATGGGCACAGTGGCGTCAATTGATGGCACAGTGGCTGCGTTTGATGGTACAGTGGCAGCAATTTATGGGCACAGTGGCTGCGTTTGATGGCACAGTGGCTGCGTTTGATGGGCACAATGGCTGCGTTTGATGGCACAGTGGTGGCAATTGATGGGCACAGTGGCTGCATTTGATGGCACAGTGGCTGTGTTTGATGGTACAGTGGCTGCGTTTGATGGCACAGTGGTGGCAATTGATGGCACAGTGGCTGCGTTTGATGGTACAGTGGCGACAATTGATGGGCACAGTGGCTACGTTTGATGGCACAGTGGCTGTATTTGATGGTACAGTGGCTGCGTTTGATGGCACAGTGGTGGAAATTGATAGGCACAGTGGCTACGTTTGATGGCACAGTGTCTGTGTTTGATGGTACAGTGGCTGCGTTTGATGGCACAGTGGCGGCAATTGATGGGCACAGTGGCTGCGTTTGATGGTACAGTGAGGTTGCAATTGATGGGGTTTTTTTTTCCAGAATTTTTCAGTTTGTTTGCGCCCCCCCAAAACTTTTGAGCACCAGCCGCCACTGATGCAGCCTATTCACTTTGAATGAATCCTAAGCCTTGGTTCACACTGATGCAATTTATAATTTGAGTTGGATCGCATTGACTCGCATGACGAGTGAAATAACATCATTTTCTATGGAGCCTGTTCACATATGGAAATGGGTCTTGTGTGAGTTTGGTGCGATCCAGTATGATTTTGTGGTCTATGGACTTCAATAGACACGCATCAAAATCATGTCTGCATCCTTGATCCATTTTACAAAGGGATTTGTGCTGGTTGTTAGGAGCTGGCACCCAGCAGCAGGGATCAGTCATAAGTTTTTAAGGAGCTGGAGCCCTGCTGTAAACAAAAGAGCCAACATTGCAAAAAAAAATGCGGGGAGGTCCTCCCCCCACCAATTTATTCCAGGCCACGATTAATTTTTTTAGGAGTAAAAGTAAAGTAGAAGTAAAGGCGCAAAAACTTGATCAATGTATCCACCAATTGTAAATAAATAATGTTACTATAACATATACAACAGTCTAAAGAGACGGTCTAAAAGTCCATAAATAGATAAATAGGGAGTGGAAATAGTCCAACAATTAGGGCTGCCGTCATATAGGAACAGAAACCAGGTTCCAGAAACACTAAAAAAGACACGGAGAGAGGCACCTCTGGGTGCAGATTTTTTATGACAACTTTAATTGCACTTAAATAAATGGCAACTCACATTTAAGAAGTAATAAACAGGCACATCAAGAATGGTCCCAGCAGGGTAAAGGGACATCGGTAGACGACCCAGTCCTTTACTCCATCATGGGAGAGCGCTGTGCTCACTGTAACACTGCTGTATGGAACGGCCGGTCGTGGTGGAGGAATCTCAAAGCGAGGCTTGGAACGCAGGTGGATGACGTTACCAGTAATGCAACGCGTTTCACGAGCATGCGCGCTGCGGATGGAACGGCAGCCGCGCTCCTTTTTTTTTTTTTTTCTTAGACATCATAGCCAACACTCCTTGGTGCACCAAGAGTTTGTTTTGTGTTGTTTAGAGTATCTGTTAACTCACAATTTTTTTATGTTCGATGGGGACTACTATGTCCAGAAATGCGGGGCCTCGATGGGCGCCAAATTCTCCCCCTTCCTTCACAATTTGTATATGGGATGGTGGCAGAGGTCCCACATTTTTGGCGCTGGTTGTCCCCATCGTTCTGAGATCAAGTTTTTCCGTCGTTATATAGATGATTTAATTTTTGTGTGCACCAGGAGTGTTAGCGAACTAGCTGTATGGCTTCTGCACCTTAATGACAACACCCTCAATCTAAAATTTACAGGTGTCATGGACCCTAAACAAATCGAATTTTTGGATAGTTGTTCTGATAGGTGAAGGGGAATGTATTTCCTCTAAGCTTTTTAGGAAGCCTTCTGCCGGTAATTCCTTGTTGAGGGCTGATTCGGGCCATCCAAGGCACACCATCAAGGGCATCCCTGTGGGACAGTTTTTGAGGCTAAAACGGGTATGTAGTGATGAGTCATCCTTTTTGAAAGAAGCTTCTGCCATGAAAAAGCGTTTCATGGAAAGAGGTTATGCAGTCCCTGCACTTGACAGGTCATTCAATATAGCCCTTAAAACTTATAGAAGTCACCTCCTTCATGATAATATCAAGAATGGAGATGGGAGAAGACGGGTATCTGACAGATCCATTAAAACTTTGGTGTTCTCTACGCCTTATAGTTTAGAGTTTGGTAAATTAAAGGGATCGTGGAGAAATATTTACCTTTTCTTTACAACGACCCTGTTTATGCTCAAATCCTGTCAATCCTGTCAAAAGGTATTAGATCAGTTTCCCGCAGGGCTCCCACCATTGGTGGCATGTTGTCTCCCAGTCTCTATTCAAGTAGCGTTCAACGCCCTAATTGGTTGCAGTTTAAGGTATCGTTTCGATGTGGGGGCAGGAATTGTCCATGTTGCCCCCACATTTTACGAGGTGATATCATCCATTTTAGGTCTTTGAATAAGGACATTAAAATTATGACATTCATTAATTGCAACACTAAATTTTTTATCTACGTGTGAACAATGTTGCATACAGTACGTTGGACGCACAACACGAAGGTTGAGGGACAGATTATATGATCACCTCTATGACATCTCTAAAAATCATCCCACCAATGTGGCGAGGCACTGGAATCTTTGTCATGATAAGGATGTCAGTGGCTTGTGCATTCAGGGGGTTGAAAAAGTTATTTTGTCTAAAAGAGGGGGTGATAGGTTTAGTCTGTTGTGCAAGCAGGAGGTTTATTGGATATTCCATCTTCATACGAGGCAGCCTGCGGGCCTCAACTTTGAGTGGGATATTTAGTTCTTCTATGAGTGAATTTTTTATACATTGACTGCCTTGTATTTATTAAGCTAATGTGTATGGCTCCCTTCTCACTGGTGGTTGGTCCGGTGCTGATAGGTTTTTTTCATCTGGTTCTGCTGGGCTCATTTTATTACGTTGCTGCCGGATTCTTCACTATTTCCCATTAATTATAACTTCTTTATATTTAGGATAGGCTAGTTACCTGATTGTGACTGTTATTTGAATATGGCTGTATGTATGCATTGTATCATGCTTTCTGTGGTAATTATTAATATCAGCATTATATGTATTGATTAATATCTCATTATACATATTTGTTATTTTCTGATGGTCGCATGCTCAGTGTACCACATTGTGTATGCGATCAACTAGCTTTGGTCTCAGACGATTTGGTTTAGATCATTCTATTAGTCTATTCCCATATTCATTTACATTTTTCATTTTGATTTTGATTTTTATATTGTATCATAGGAGAAGGCTTAAATAGATACATCCAATAATAAGATATTTGTAATCTTTCTATTATCCATTCTGCACTGCTGACATTATCTGTGCTGTGATCAATTCTGCTGAGTGCTGCTGACTGCTGACATTATGTTGTGATTCTGGGGATTAGTGTGTGCGTGCTGAAAGTACAGCATTGCAGTATCACATTAAACCGCCTTTACCCTTAGGGAACTTAGTGTCATTAAGGCAGCCATTGCGGCTAATGAATTGCCGGTTCCCTCCGCGCAATGGGAGGCTCCCGCTGTGTGAGGTTTCGCTGCGCCTGACAGGTCTTTTATAATGGAGCACAGGGATGTCATGGGGACTTCCCTATGGCTTTCCCCATGATGTCAGAGGGGGGCGGGGTCACCAGGTGGCCCCGCCCTCCATTATAAAATACCTGTCAGATGCAGCGAAGCCTCACACAGCGGGGAGCCTCCCATTGCGCGGAGCGGCCCAAGAAGAGACGCCACATCATGGAAGAAGATGCCGGGACAAGAAGACCAGAGCAAGAAGAACCGGATCGGAGGAAGAAGAAGATGGAAGAAGATGCCGGAAGGAGAAGATGAAGAAATCGAAGGATGAATAAAGGAAGAAGGAAGAAGACCAGAAGAAAGAAGATGAAAGAAGATTTTAATAAAGGAATTGTCAAAGACCGTCTCCTGTAATTTTTACAATTTTTGTCACTTTTTTGGTGAAATAGTAGGGGGGCGGGATCTGGGGTCCCCTTGTTAAAGGGGGCTTCCAGATTTCGATAAGCCCCCCGCCCGCAGACCCCACAACCAATGGCCAGGGTTGTGGGGAAGAGGCCCTTGTCCTCATCAACATGGGGACAAGATGCTTTGAGGGGTCGCAGACCCCCAAAGCACCCTCCCAATGTTGAGGGCATGTGGCCTGGTACGGTTCAGGAGGGAGGGGGGGGCGCTCCCTGCGGCCTGCCAGGTTGCGTGCTCGGATAAGTGTCTGGTATGGATTTTGAGGGTGACCCCACGCCATATTTTTTTTTTTTTGGCCGGGGTTCCCCTAAAATCCATCCCAAACCTGAAGGGTCTGGTATGGATATTTAGGGGGACCCTACATAATTTTTTTTTTTAATTTGACGCAGGGTTCCCCTTAATATCCATAGCAGTCCTGAAGGGGCCTGGTAATTGAATTTGGGGGGACCCCCACGCTTTTTTTTTTTATCAATATTTTTTACATACAAAATGAAAAATATTTTTATATATGCTATTCTTTTCTCTCTTCAGGTTGTACCTGTACCCTTCTCCCTACAGATAAGATCCATAATGTTATTTATTACCATTATGTATGCTTTCAACATGTCAGCTTTTTTTAGTAAAGGGTCTTCTCCATCCATTCAAGCATTAATCTTTAGACTTTGGATATTCTCAGGTGCTTCCCTAATTGCTATCTTGTTACACACGTATTTTATCCATTTGTTTAATTGTTTGGGTCTGTATATAGCTTTGTATGTATATTCTGCACATTAGCTATGACTAAGCACCATGTTCAGTGTGAAACATGTCAGCGGCTGTGCAGTTAGTCTGTACATTAGCCTAGATGCAATGATTTTAATCATATTTCTGCAATAAAGTTGAATATTTTGGACTATCCAGCTATTTTTTCTACTTCAGTTCTGTTGCATGATTGATTGTGGAGACAGCTGTTTTTGGAGAGGTCATTACTTTGGAGCGGTAATCTTTTTGTAGCCGCGCTCCTTTGTCAAGCTAACTGGCAGGACCATAGGTATCAATATAAAGTGTATACAGGGGAAAGGGGAGGGGCTAATATAAATGAGTCATAATACTAGATGGTCAGAAAGAAAAATGGATCAATAAACAGCAATACTAAAACAATAATGTTAAAACGACAATATTAAAAAGCACAATTTTGAAAGGCACATAATAAGCTCACAACATATGAGTCGAAACAAGATGGACCAAAAATTATGATGTAAACTATGAATAGTACACAAGAAAACGTAAATTCATTAATTAAAAAAAACAAATCAATTAGTTAATTAAAAAGCAAAAAAACAATCAATTGATTCATTGATCAACTGATGTAAGATCATAGATTATTCTATATGTGCGTTACTATGCATGTATAGCTGGTCTATAACATATTAGGTAGAAAAATAAATAAATTATGTAGAAAAAAAAATATATATATATATATATAATAATAAAAAATAAATGAATAAAAGGGTCATAACACATTAAATTAAAAACACAATAAAAGCTATATATCATTAATTGTAATGTAAGGTGCAGAGCCGATCCGCCCTATACGCGGACTACGCAAGCTGCGTAGGGCCCCGCGGCGGATCGGCTCTGCTCTGGGGCCCCTCGGCGCCATCGTGTCACTGGTGCCGCTGCCGCCGCCGCTGTGAGGGCAGCGGCGCCTGAAAAAAAGATGGCCGCGGGGCCGACATGCAACTGCACATGCGCCCGCCTTTCCGAAAATTGCCGAGCAGCGGCAACAGCGCTGGCGCATGCGCAGTTGCATGTCGGCCCCGCGGCCATCTTTTTTTCAGGCGCCGCTGCCCTCACAGCGGCGGCGGCAGCGGCACCAGTGACACGATGGCGCCGAGTGGCGCCATTTTTAAAAATAAAACGTCCCCTCCGCAGCCTCTGACTTCCTGGGCCCCCTCCCCCCTCAAAGCCTCTGACCTCCTGCCCCCCCCCCTCCGCAGCCTCTGACTTCCTGGGCCCCCTCCCCCCTCAAAGCCTCTGACCTCCTGCCCCCCCCCGCAGCCTCTGACCTCCTGGGCCCCCCCCCTCCAAGCCTCTGACCTCCTGTCCCCCCCCTGCAGCCTCTGACCTCCTGCCCCCCCCCCCTTCGCAGCCTCGGACCTCCTGCCCCCCCCTCGCAGCCTCGGACCTCCTGTCCCCCCCTGCAGCCTCAGACCTCCTGTCCCCCCCCTTGCAGACTCCGACCTCCTGTCCCCCCCCCTCGCAGCCTCTGACCTCTTGTCCCCCCCCCTCGCAGCCTCTGACCTCCTGCCTCCCCCTCGCAGCCTCTGACCTCCTGCCCCCCCCTCGCAGCCTCAGACCTCCTGTCCCCCCCCTCGCAGCCTCTGACCTCCTGTCCCCCCCCCTCGCAGCCTCTGACCTCCTGTCCCCCCCTCGCAGCCTCTGACCTCCTGTCCCCCCCCTTGCAGCCTCTGACCTCCTGTCCCATCCGCAGCCTCTGACCTCCTGTCCCCCCCCTTGCAGCCTCTGACCTCCTGTCCCATCCGCAGCCTCTGACCTCCTATCCCCCCCTTGCAGCCTCTGACCTCCTGTCCCCCCCCTTGCAGCCTCTGACCTCCTGTCCCATCCGCAGCCTCTGACCTCCTGTCCCATCCGCAGCCTCTGACCTCCCCTGTCCCATCCGCAGCCTCTGACCTCCCCTGAGTCAAGAGAGGGAGCGCAGCCAGGATGGGGGTCATGGGAGAAGTCAGACATGTATGGACTGTGGAGAGGAAACTATGGGATAAAAACAGAGCCACCAAGCTGGAGCCGACTGACTGAGCCCCGCATGATGCACCTGAAAGGAGGTCAGTGACAGCACCGCCAGGCCAGTCTAGGGGGGTCAATACAATATTGTAAGGGGGCACTGATATAAAGATTTCCCCCTTATCAGTAAACCCCCTTATCTTAGTGGTTTCTTTCTCTGGTCACCAGAGTCCTCCCCACATTCCCAGAGTTCCCCTTTACATCATAGTATGCAGGATTCCACCTTACAGTGCAAGGGGGAACTCTGATGTAAAGGGCAATGATGCAGACCCTGATGTAAGTAGGGAGGCTCTCTGAGGACACTAATGTATGGGGGGCTCTCTGGGGACCCCAATGTAAGGAGGGGCTTTATAGGGATGCTCTCTGGGGACCCTGATGTAAGGGGGGTGCTCTCTGGGGACCCTAATGTAAGGGGGGTGCTCTCTGGGGACCCTAATGTAAGGGGGGTGCTCTCTGGGGACCCTAATGTAAGGGGGGTGCTCTCTGGGGACCCTAATGTAAGGGGGGTGCTCTCTGGGGACCCTGGTGTAAGGGGGGTGCTCTCTCCGGACCCTGGTGTAAGGGGGAGGCTCTCTGGGGACCCTGGTGTAAGGGGAGGCTCTCTGGGGACCCTGATGTAAGGGGTGGCTCTCTGGGGACCCTGGTGTAAGGGGGGGCTCTCTGGGGATCCTGATGTAAGGGGTGGCTCTCTGGGGATCCTGATGTAAGGGGTGGCTCTCTGGGGACCCTGATGTAAGTGGGGGATCCACACTCAGATATGTAAAGATAAATATATAATGTCTGTTCTATATTGTTGTACTTATTCTTTGACTGTTTTGTTTAAAGGAGGGAGGATTGTTTTGGGAGCGCTGAAGTGTCAGGTGTGACTGTGTGGCAATGGCAAATGGTTTACATAGCTCACGGCATCACAGGTCAGGTAGAGGGCCCCTCAGCAGAATTTTTCTTAGGGCCCCAGGGAGGTCAGGATCGGCACTGGTAAGGTGGGTAGAGAAAAATTAAAAAAGTATAAGGGTATGGAAGAATTGACAATTACTTATGAGAATAAAAATGAATGGATGTCAATCAAATAATGGAATACACACGTATACTAAATAAATGAATATTAAATCAGCCATGACACTACTCCAGGAGCTACCATCCCAGCCAACCAGTGCTGGGCTAGACAAGGAGGAGAACTCTAATCCTCTGGAAGTGTAGCTAATATATATGGGGAAGGAGACCTAGGCTATACTATCACCAATACTCACAATGGCCTGCCACCCCCAAGGAACAAAACCTAAAGAAAATTTTTAAATATTAATGTTAAAAGAAGGTGTGAACTGCATAAATATAGTATATCCACAATAAAAAGACAGACTAGAGAATATTAGCAATTTCAATTCCTTCATTAATATCTGAATTTTCAGGATTGTTTGTAGTACTGCAACATTTTTTTAAAGATGTTTGTATTATAGAGATATAAAGTACGGTAATTGTGGCTAAGACTTGAAGACTAAGGCCATTGGGTCCGAAATGCTAAAAAATAATGGTGAGCTTCTATTGACAGAATAGTTAGCTGGAAAATGACATAAATTCTATTTACTGTTGCCTCCCTTTTCCCTGACAATTTCTATCCACAGTATTGCTCCATAATAGTATACTAACATGTTGGCATATTTTCACAGTGGACACTGACAGGTGCCACAGAAAGAGGTCCTGATAGAGCACCCTGATCTGTAGTTACACCCATGACATGGCTCCATTGGTTGTAATGGAAGATTGTGGTTCCCCTGGTGTTCAGGGATGGCAGAGATCCTAGGACACACTCTCTCCACTAAAGAAGACTTGCGATACAGTGCTGGACTAGCTCAGTGCTTCCTGGAGTAGAGAAGTCAAAATTTGAGGGCAGATTGGGGTGCAGCTGTTTAGGTTAGGGAAAGGCAGGTGCAGTAAGTAACCCCTAAAATAAGAGTATTGTAAAATTTTAGAGTCGGGCCATACTAGTTGCTGAAGACACTGCTAACATATATAAAATTTAAAGGGCCTGCACGCCTGAGTTCTTTGGGTCTAAATCAAGAGCCTATCTAGTGTGTCTGAGTTTAAAGCTGCAAGTAATATTTAGCTGCAAGTACCTTGTAAGGTATCTTCCTGACTGTTACTGTTACTGATACTGTATATTTCACTAAACTGACATACTGGAAGTGTATAGTAATTTTATGAGCCTGCTGTATCCTGATTAATGTTTTTCTGTAAATTAAGCTGAGTTTGGACTCTTTGTACATTGCAAGAAAAAAGAAAAAAAGGATTAGAATCATATTGCAGTTTGTTCTCTACACAAAGCTTACAGGCCAATACTGGTACTGTGTAAGAGCTAAGAAAAGGCTAGCACACTAAAACTCATACCTATCAAAAAAAATTCTCAAATAAGCATAGTGTAGCACCCTGATGTTTAGGCAGGGTTGCTAGTAAATTTACCTGCCAGGTATAGTTAGTTGCCTTGGCCAATTGATAGGAGATCAATTGATTACACCTTAATTCTGGATTTGCTGCACTTCTCTCACTAGATGGCCGGGTATCTGGTGGCATTAGATAAGACAGGGACATTGCAAGGACAGATTAGGAATAGATGGTGTATCTCAGCCAATGGGCAGGGATCTTCTTGGGGATTGGTGTTCTGTGCCACCTGGACGGCTGGACGGCTGTCTGGGTGGACATGTGTTGTGCTGCCCCGGGTTGCTAGGCCAGAGCCAGAGGCCTATCCCAGGGACATCTGGGTGCTAGGCTGCCTGAGGGCCTATTCAGAAGCTAGAGAGCAATGTAGGGTTGGGACTGCGGCTTGCAGTCCAACCAGAAGTGACAGTTCTGCCGGCCGGAGAACCTGTTGTGGTCGGAGGTAGAGGGGAAGCTGTCGCCACTAAGGGAACATCCACCTTATTACCAGGGACCATTGTGAGTAGCTGAAGCAAGTACCAGAGCAGTATTCTCACCAACCGGGGATGGTGAAGAATTGGGAAACCTCAGCAGGTGTCAAGCCAGGGACCCAGCCAGCGGAAGTGACACTTGCAGAGCAGCCTTGTGTGCCAAGCCAGGGACCGAGCAGGCCAGTGGGGTGACACTTGAGGAGTATCTTGGATGCCAAGGTAAGGACCCAGCAGGGAAGTGGGGGTGACGCTTGAGAAAGATACAGAGAGAGAAGGTTGGAAGAGCTCAGGAGATCCAGTAGCAGTGGATCAGCAAGTCTAGTGAGGGAGACTGGGAGCACAGTTGAGTGAAGATCTAGAATAGGCGATTGTAGAGGAAGTGAAAGAGTTCATTGTAAACTTTGTTAGTAACTGTTCAAGATTGTTGCCATAGGAGGCAGAGTGTCTACACATGCAGATGTGGTGTCCAGCTGGGCGCCTTTCCCTGCATGGCTGTCTACCTATAGAAGTCTTGGAGTCTGCCAATTAACATTGCAACTACTAAAGGGTGTCCTGGCCCTAAACCTTCTCTCCCACAGTTCTGTCAAGAGAAAATAAATCTCATTGCAATCAAGAAGTGTCTGGCGCCCATGACTCTACCTTGCATTACACCCACCATGCATCGTAACCCACTCTACATAGAAGGATATCAGCTATCCCTAGACATGGCTACAATAGTAAACATGCACCAACAACCAGCATTTCACTATCATGCAGTTACTTAATTTAAAACTTGAGAAAAGGAAGCCTGCACTTCAAAGGAACATCTTTAGTGGGATCCTCGAAGGAGCCGCTGGATTGTATTGGGTCCCCTGCTTTGCATCAGATACGACCCACCCTTACCTAGACCTCTGAACACCGATACATGTGTAGCACCCTCTAGTGTGTGCTACTAGAAGTGAGATTAGGTAAAAACATTTTTCTGGCCAGGGATAAACCTGAGTCACTGAATCTGGGGCAGGGTTACTAGAGACCAGGGCTGGATGACTCATCCTGTCAGCCTTTTGGTGCCTCCCATTGGTACCTGAAATGCTGCAGAATGTTCTAGAACTAGTGGGTAGAGGTAAGGAGGAGCAGTGTTGAGCAGAGGCTGTCGGTGGCCCTTGAGGGACCCCTGCCGGGGATGGATTTTACCTCGGGCTGGAAGCTCAGGAAAGCTGGCCTGGAAGTATCCTAACACAGGAGGCAGTAGAGGGATTCATGCCGGAGAGGCAGCAGGAAGGAGCAAACAGAGACAGTGAGTAGATCAGCACAATGGCGGGACAAGACAAGGGGAAAGACTGTCAGCTGTAACAGGGCTTTCTTGAAGACCGGGGTGTGCCAAGTCTTCATCTGATCTTGCCCTGGGAGAGCTCCATGTGTGTGTGTGCCAGTCAGGCAGGACTGGGGCAGAGAGTCAGTCAGGAGGACTGGGAGAAAGAGCAGCCAGGCGTGGCTGATGGCTGCCAGGTAGGCTGATAAAATAAAATTATGCCAGCGCAAAAAAAAATTAAATCTAACAGCTGCTGAAAACTCCAGGCAAATTTACAAAAAAATCACAGGCAATTAAAATACAAAGAATAGTGCAGCGCTAATTATCACAACTGATTGATCTCGTCATTCATTGGGAGAAAAAATTATTATTTTTTTTTTTTAACGTTCATAAAAAGTTCAGGAAAAGATAAAATTAGGATTTCCAATAAAGTGACAATGTGCATCAGTGTAAAAAAGGGGGGTGACCTTCGCGCTTCTTAAAACTAAAACACAAGGGTGACACGTGTGAACCAGTGTAAAATCCCAAAAAATGTACTTAGGAAAGCTGCAAAGCCTAATGGTAAACACTAAACCACAAGTAAAAGTGATAAAGGGATAGTGGCGCTCCCTAATGCAAGAATAAATGTGTATGTGAACACACTACCTAACACACTTTAATATAAATGATATAGGAAATAGATAAATATGTGAAAGCAAATGTGGATATAGGAACCAATAATAAAGTAATTCAGAGGTTAGCACTCCATGCCATACATAGTCATCCAGCCTGGGGACACTCAAGAATAGGGAGAAGCTAATGGGGCTATTCACTTAAATTGTTGCAATAATCAAAGACAAATCTGTAATACAGGTAAATTAGAATATGATGTGTCCATCGGCTTACATCTCACACCACCCTAGATAAAATCGATACATGTGTCACACACAAATATTAAAAGATAAATATATCTAACTATAAGTGACTCCAGCAGTAAGCATAAAATATTTTAAGTGAAAAAAATAACAGACCACGTGGAAAAAATGTGAACCCCGTGAAAAAATATAGATATATACTTATATAAAAAGTCCTCCCGGGTTGGATGCTCCAAAAGGTATATAAAAAAGAAAAAAAGGTATACAAATGTTCAATAATCAGTGACTGTAGTGACTTCGCTGCTGCAGATAAGGTGACTTCGTGCTGCCCATATGGTCCCACACTCACCGGAAAACACCACCCCTGCAGGGGTAAAAAGGTATAGATAGAGATCCGTCAGTGGTCCCTCTGCCAGCACTAGATCGATATCCCACTCCTTCGTATCCACAGGAATAGTCACAGGATCTAAGTACTGCTGTCCAGCGTCAGCACTCCATTATCCAGGAAATTCAGAAAAAATGTCCCTCCATGGCAAAAAGTAAAAAGAAAGATAGGGGACTCATAGCGCAAAATGTAAAAGAAATTACACTTTATTTAGATAAAACCAAAAAATATAAAAACAAATAAAATGTATATAGCAGAGTCCCGGCGGGCTTGCGTAAGGCTTTAAAGCCTAATTGCCCTCTATTGCAAATAGTGCGCAGTGGCCGCTCCGCAGCTTGCGTCCCAGCAGCGTTCCAAGCCTCCTGCGCTGACCGGAAGTGATGTAAGTACGCCTTACGCACGTTTCGTCATGTGACTTTGTCAAAAGTCACTCTTGACAAACTCTTGACAAAGTCACATGACATATACGTATATATCTATATTTTTTCACGGGGTTCACATTTTTTCCACGTGGTCTATGTTATTTTTTTCACTTAAAATATTTTATGCTTACTGCTGGAGTCACTTATAGTTAGATATATTTATCTTTTAATATTTGTGTAACACATGTATCGATTTTATCTAGGGTGGTGTGAGATGTAAGCCGATGGACACATCATATTCTAATTTACCTGTATTACAGATTTGTCTTTGATTATTGCAACAATTTAAGTGAATAGCCCCATTAGCTTCTCCCATCAGGGCCTAGGGGGTCCTCTGGTGGTACATCTATTCTTGAGTGTCCCCAGGCTGGATGACTATGTATGGCATGGAGTGCTAACCTCTGAATTACTTTATTATTGGTTCCTATATCCACATTTGCTTTCACATATTTATCTATTTCCTATATCATTTATATTAAAGTGTGTTAGGTAGTGTGTTCACATACACATTTATTCTTGCATTAGGGAGCGCCACTATCCCTTTATCACTTTTATTTAATCACTGGCTCCCTAGGGAGTCCACTCAGGGGAGGCTGCATACCTTTACCTTTATCCTAAGCGCGGACTATTTATCTTACTTAAACTAAACCACAAGTGAAAGTAAAAAATTAATGATTTCACGCTAAACCGTGACACTGAGGATTCTGATAAGAAATAAATACATTAAATATACATAAATAAATGTGAATATGCAATAATAGTGCACAATATGCTAATAAGCAAGAAATAAGTAAAAAGTCTATCTCATACTGGTGAAAAAGTTTGAATAAAACCACACAATGTATAGTGCATCAAATAAATAGTGCATCCAATCAATAATATCCTACGGATGTATTAATGGTGGTGATTAAAAAGGTAAAATGTCCTACGGACAAATTGTTGCTCGTGGCAACGATAACAATATAATGGATAATAATGTCCATGCAGTGAGGTAGATAAGGTGACAATGAGTATGTGTCCGTTACTCCCACAGGCGTCTTGTATATCACGACTGAATCAAAGGGATATGACCACTCTAAACTTCTTAGTGAAAAACAGCAGGTGGGTGCAGACAAATGGATCCCAAACTGATACTCCCTAGCCTCTCACCTTAGGGCCATTGTTACAGGGCACTGAAAAGATTGGGGCTTTATCCAGACTCCTCTCCTCCACTCGGTCCCAAGAATGTAGTTGGGTAATTGGGTACTGCAACGGGTGATACTTTCCAATACCTCCACTGAATTCTTGTGTCTCCTCGCTGACCTCTCACATTCATGCAGAGAACATCCCACACACCGTTCTCCAGCGGGGCAATCCTCTCATATAATGGGGGTGAAGAGTAAGAGAAGAAGGGTGGGGGGGAGCCCAATAGTGAAGTATGTTTGGGTAAAAAAACTCTTTATTGAAAGACAAATTGCATCCTTACATTCGTGAAGATAAGATACAGCATACACAGGCGAGTAGCGCCAGTTTCACATCACTTCCGGTATCCTCCAATCAGATCAATCTAATTGGAGGATACCGGAGGATACCGGAAGTGATGTGAAACTGGCGCTACTCGCCTGTGTATGCTGTATCTTATCTTCACGAATGAAGGATGCAATGTCTTTCAATAAAGAGTTTTTTTTACCCAAACATACTTCACTATTGGGCTCCCCCCCACCCTTTTTCCTTACTCTTCACCCCCATTATATGAGAGGATTGCCCCGCTGGAGAACGGTGTGTGGGATGTTCTCTGCATGAATGTGAGAGGTCAGCGAGGAGACACAAGAATTCAGTGGAGGTATTGGAGAAATATCACCGGTTGCAGTACCCAATTACCCAACTACATTCTTGGGACCGAGTGGAGGAGAGGAGTCTAAAGCCCCAATCTTTTCAGTGCCCTGTAACAATGGCCCTAAGGTGAGAGGCTAGGGAGTATCAGTTTGGGATTCCATTTGTCTGCACCCACCTGCTGTTTTTCACTAAGAAGTTTAGAGTGGTCATATCCATTCACTTTGATTCAGTCGTGATATACAAGACGCCTGTGGGAGTAACGGACACATACTCATTGTCACCTTATCTACCTCACTGCATGGACATTATTATCCATTATATTGTTATCGTTGCCACGAGCAACAATTTGTCCGTAGGACATTTTACCTTTTTAATCACCACCATTAATACATCCGTAGGATATTATTGATTGTATGCACTTTTATTTGATGCACTATACATTGTGTGGTTTTATTCACACTTTTTCACCAGTATGAGATAGACTTTTTACTTATTTCTTGCTTATTAGCATATTGTGCACTATTATTGCATATTCACATTTATTTATGTATATTTAATGTATTTATTTCTTATCAGAATCCTCAGTGTCACGGTTTAGCGCAAAATCAATGTGCATCAGTGAAGACTGAAATTCCGTGCCAAAAGTGTATCCTCCACCATAAGACATTCTATGTCGCTCACCTCAACAGTAGGACCCCTGAGTCAACAAAGGGTCAAAAAGGCTTTCCCATAAGGGCAAAATCCTGGAGAGTAGCGATAAACCTCTTCAAATTGCAAAGCACATGGATCACCAGATCAGTTTGTATGCAGGGGATCCTGTTTTATGCAAGTAAAAAAGGAACTATCTAGTGCTCTCTGCTAGCATATATTTAATAAGTAAAAACAATCACACTTACATAAAAGGCACTTCTATTAAGTGCCAGCCAACACGCGTTCTGTCACATAAAACCACATGGAATCATGTGGTTTGACCAGAATACACAAAGCTGATATAGAAAATGAGGCTGGTTTAACAGTAACAGAAATAGTGGCAGTATCCACAGCAGTGTATTCTACCTACTAAATTACAGATCCTGTCTACCACAGGCTAGTGGGATACTAAATACAGCCATGCCAACATTGGAGCTCTTACTCCTGAGTGGGAGTGTCTGTATCCTTGGGTAGATAAGAGCTCCAGTCCCCTCTGGCAGCAGCTTTCAACAACAACAGCTGTATTAAAAACAAGTCTAATGATATTAGGGGTTTCAAGGTTGGAAACACTGAGCACAAGCTGTCAGCTCATGCTGACAATGCACTATTCCATCTTACGGACCTCCTGATGCGAGAATTTCAGCATTTTGGGATGCTTTCCAATTTTAAGATCAACTTAGCAACATCTGAAATTCTGCCCAATCAGGTGCCCCCCCCCCTTAGCGAGTAATATTGACTCCGCATTCCACTTTACTTGGGTCAAGTCTTCTTTGCGATATTTGGGTATTCAACACACAGATAGCTTTGACACTCTGTACGCTGCCAATTATCCCCCGTTATTGGCCACGGTCCGGCACGACTTATCATGGTGGACTAAGACAGCCTTTACTTGGTTGGGGCGGGTAAACATTACAAAAATGAATATTCTCCCAAGGGTACTTTTCTACAAGCAGATGATCCCTGTGCCTCTGCTCAGAAGCTTCTTTGCCCAATTAACTAGCTTGCTGTCCGAGTTTGACTGGATATCTTATCTGAAGACAACAAAGCACTAGCATTAAATGCAATTATGCAATCTTTATGCAAAAGGGATTTCTGTTAGTAAGATAGAATGCAAACCAACACAGTGATTAAATACAATCAAACCCTATTTTAGTCACTGAAGCCTATGTGAACAGGCAGCAGAAAGGTAGGGGACTGGCACTTTGTGGACTATGTCAGACCACTGCTTTCTGTCTCTTCATCCCACAGGTGCTCAATATCATCCAGCTGACAAAACATTCAGCAAAACGATTGCACTTAAAATGTCTGGCTCCTTTAAGCAGAGTTTCAGATAAATGAGAGCAGACCCCTGATGTTAAACAACATTAATTACTTGCGGAGATTGGGAAGGAATAAAAGGGGTTAATAGTAACTCTGTGAAATCCAGCAGATCTTCAGCTAGCGAATGGCAAGTGAAATAATCCTGGATGAAAGAGCAGAGCAAATTTAGCTGGTATGTGGTTAATCAATAAAGGATGCAGACTTTTCCTGTATAGCCTAAGCACATGTAATTCACAATATATTTTGGTTCAATGGTATTGTATCCAATAGGACTACAGTTGCCTTGGATATGAGCAGAAACACAACTGTCTGTATACGGTGTCTATGGGATTAAATTAACTTGCATCCAATGGCACTACAAGTATCAGAAATGTGGGCAAAGACAATGGTGTCTGTATACAGTGCATATAGGACTAAATGGGCTGGTGCCTGCTGACCGACACTGTATCTGAAGTTGCTGGCAGCGATGCAGATGATTATGGTCTTTATCAGGATCTCACTCTTGGTCCTGGCTCAGGGAATGGCGTCTGACCTCACACCGTGCCCCGGCCCACCCCGATCTGAAGTTCAGGCATCGTGGAAGAAGCAGTTACAGCCTCCAGACCGCTGCAGATAGGGAATCAATGCTTTCCGCAGATGTCCCTCTGGATGCCGCTTGATAACTCTCTCTTATGCAGGCCGCGACTCGAACCCAAGTCCCACAAGCACATGGTTCCTGCTGGCAGATCCAGGTCAAGAGAGAAATCTAGGCCCAGACCAGCCCCTTTATATCCTCTCCCAGTAGTCTGTTCTTCTCTCACAGCAATCTGGTGGTTGTAGTTCAGGCCAGTCCTGCTAGAATTGAAACCCCAGCAATCGGAACTACACATCCCACAATGCTTTTCTTTGCTCTAGGCTCTATCATCAAGAAAATAAAACATGGAGTTCAAGCCAACACTAGAGGGAGACATCTCCACATCAACAGCACTGCACACTGTCCCTGAATTGCAGGCAACAATAGCCGGCTCCTGGCTACAAGTGCTTGAGTGTCAAATGCCAGAAGTTGCCTAAAATATGTGTTGCAGCCCTATCGGTTGCCTAATTTCACACAGTGGTGCAGATTTACTAAAACTGGTGCAGTTGTGCATAATAGCCAATCAGCTTCTCCCAGTTCAAGTAAGCTTTGGCAATAAAACCCGAAAGCTGATTGGTTTTCTATGCTGAGTTGCACCAGATTTTGCACTCTGCAGTTGTAGGTAAATCAATCCGTCTGTCTTACAGGTCTTAAATGTGTATAACTTTTAAAAGGAAAATGAGATCTTAATAGTGGATGTTACACTGGTCGCATTTGTAGTTAAACCAAGCTAAACATTGTAGTTCTAGGAATTGGAAATGTTGATGTGTGTGTTTGAGGATCAGATGACAAGGTCAAGTGGTAATTGCAAAGCCAGAATGACTGTGTTCAGTGATAATAAACACTGCTTATACTGGGAAAAAGAAAAACAATGGTGATGCTGGAAACAGATCAATATGATCATAATTATGCTGGAGATTGAATGACAAAATATGATGCCAGAAAGTAGATGAACAGCTGTGATGCTGCAGATTTGCCTAAGCAGAAGTGATTTGGGTCTGCCTGCTGTCCATAAAAAGTCCCTTGCGTGTCCCTTTATACTTTGATCATATGTGGTTTGTAATGTGTTGATTTGCTCAAAATGTTATTTTTAATATAGCTTGTCCTCCAAATTTCTGTGCACACAAAGTAAACTTGGCTGACAACTGCTGGTCATTTGGTAAGTAAACCATCCACTGCCTGCTTAAAGCTGAACTCCAAGTAAACAGCCAAATACAAATAATTGATCTACATATGCATGAACTGTTATATCTCCCAAAGAATTTGACTTATGATCAGCTAATCCAGGGGTCTCCAAACTTCCTAAACAATGGGCCAGTTTACTGTCCTTCTGGCTTTAGGGGTTAGACTGTCAGCCCCCGGCATCAATGGCAGTAAACAATGCCTCCGGCTCGGTGGTCAGTAAGAGTAAAAAAATTATATAATCCCTGTGGTCAGTAAGAGGAGGAATGGTGCCCCATAATTGGTATGAGTGGGGGGAATAGTGCCCCACTGTTGCTGTCAATGGGAGGGATAGTGCCCTATCATTGGAGTTAATGGGAGAAATAGTGAGAGGAATGGTGTCCTATTGTTGGTGTCCATGGAAGGAATAGTGGGGTTAATTTACTAAGACTGGAGAGTACAAAATCTGGTGCAGCTCTGCATGGTAGCCAATCAGCTTCTAACTTTAACTTGTTCAATAAAGCTTTGACAATAAAACTGGGAGCTGGCTTCTTTGTAGAGCTGCACCAGATTTTGCACTCTCCAGTTTTAGTAAATCAACCCCAGTGCCTCATCTTTGGAGTCAGTGGGAGGAATTATGCCTCACTGTTAATGTCAGTGGAAGGAATAGTGCCTTATCGCTGGTGTCAATGGGAGGAATAATGTCCCAAGGCCTGGACAAAGGCAAAAAAAAGGGATGCATCTAGCCCGTGGGCAGCAGTTTGGAGACAACGGAGCTAATCTAAAAAGCCAGACAGCCCTGTCCAGTTGGTGACTTCACTTTTATCTACTTCAGATAAGCAAAATAGTTTGGTCATCAACTCACCTGTAGACCGTTAATCTAGCAGCAAAAAAAGCATTACCACACTGATGAACTCAACAATCTGAGTCTACTTCCCTCATACTGGCAGCAGGTTTCCTATTTTAAGTAGACAGCACTGTGCAATCCAAAAGAGCCTGTGGGGCTCACAGTGCTCTCCTTCTCTCTACCATTCTATCAGAATCCCGCTGTGCAGGCTATTAAAAGGAGCATGTATAAAGGCTGATTTATACTAAAAAGCAGTATACATTTGCTTGGCCTTGCTGTAAATATGTGCAAAATATTGTAGAATTTCATTTTTTTTTGTCGTTAATTAAATCCACCCTTATTAGGGAAACGAGTTTCCCTAGCAAATCTGACAATCATGATCATTCTTAGATTGTAAGCTCTAATGAGCATGGCCCTCTAATTCCTACCGTATAAAAGTGTATAGTATTGGTACTGTCTACCCTCAAGTTGTAAAGCGATGCGTAAACTGTTGGCGCTATATAAATCCTGTATAATAATAATAAGTAGTAGTTGTCAGCAAATTAGTCATGTCCTCTCTGCAGATATGAAGTAAGAGAGTTGTGCAAATTCCAGCATCCCTGCATCCCAAGGATGTGTTTTAGGCCCTTTTCACACGAGCGAATAGAATTCAGCTTTTAGCTGCGGATAGATCAAGGTATCTACCGCAGCTAAACTCACACAACTTTCCTATGGCCCCATTCACACACTGCATTTAGTAACGGTTTTGTTACATGGGGTTTTGTGCGGTTAGAAAAAATGTATTTGACTGCGCCCAGGACCGATTTATTGCAGCTATCTGCATATAACTGCAGGTAATCGCAGTGTACTATTTCTCCTGCAGATAGCAGCAGCAACAAGGAAAGAAAAACAACAGGAAGCATATCAGAAATGGCAAGAATGTTCCACCACAGCTAAACGCAGCTAAACACAGCTGCATGTAAACGCATGTAAACGCAAGTGATCACTGTGCCTGGAGTCTTGGAATTTCAAAATAACAATACATGCTTTTAACATCGGCAGAACAGCTGCCTGTGTGAAAGAGGCCTATTGTCTGTGTCATGTAGGCCTGCTTGGTATGCACTGTGCAGGATTTCATCTATTTCTTATGACTCTTCCTGTAGAGATGTGCATTACAGTGGAGGAGGGGCATTTCTGGAAGTTCAACTTCACCATATACAGTATTAGGCCCCATACACACGAGACGCAGATGCAAACTCTGCTGAATGAATGTTTTAAAAAACAGAACCCTGCGTTTAAAAACGCTCGTTTTTCTGCGTTTTAATGTCGCGTTTAGCCACGTTTAGCCGCGTTTGCGTCTATAAACGTTTGTAAAGATAACATCATATAGACCCTCCCCAAGCTCAGAAAGCATGTATTATTAACTATTTCTGCCATTTTGATCAGAGTGAGCAGCAGCAGAGAGAGCAGTTGTACGCTTGCATTTGCCTCTCTTTCTGTGTTTTTTTTTGGAAATGGATCCCAAATTGAATATATGTCAGAAAAATGCTCCTGATGTTGCTCTTGATGTGGCAGCAACGTCGTCGCAAATTGCGTGAGAGGTCCAGAGTCAGAGCTCGTCGATATTGGACCCATCCGTTGATGGCACAGCGAATGTCCGTTGGATATTTCACAAACATGGTGGGGGGTTGGGGCTGACTAGACATTGGTATGCAGGTTTTTCTTTGTGAAAAAAAGACATTGCTATGCTTTGGTCAGACTAGGTGGAGTCACTGATTAGATTAGAAATTGGATGAAGGGTTGGGACAAAGAAGTGGAGGCATTCCTCATTGTCTATGCTACCTAAAAAACTAGAGTTTTTTTATGGCATTGCATCAGTCAGTATATCTGCTCTATGAACTATCTAAAGTAATTACGACATTTTAAACCAATTTTTTTTGTATTTTTTATGGTTTACCATCATATTTCTGAGTATTCTGGTCCAAAAAATTGGGTTCCTTTAAAAACGCTTATGTAGCGATACCCCCAGTTAAGAGGGCCGCAAGTTTGTTTTGGGTCCCTGAGTACAGCTCCACCAACCCCCCGGCAATTTGCTCTACCCGCTCTGGCACAGTTAATCAAGGGGTATGTATCTAGGCACATATGAATACCACTTATACTCTAAGTGTAATGGACTCAAACTCACACGCAACTGCTGACTGAAATAACTGTCTTTACTTTGGCAGTATGAAAAGAAGTGGTGACATGCATCAAACATTTAACTTACAACACATTTAGCAGGTCCCTGCAATATGCACTATAATATGTAGACATATATGTATCAGGATAGCAATGGGAACGGAGCGCCACGTGTAGCGACCGTCTGCTATGCACCTCTGAGGTGCAACAAATCTAACTGCGACTATCTCATGGATCAGGCCTGATCCCTAACAATAGAGCTCAGTCCTTGGGGAACCCCAGTATTCTTCACCAGCACAAGAACTGTAGAGGTGGTGCACATGTAGCTTTAAATGGTATGTGTTTGTAATCCACAAGCAAGAACAATCTTCTGCTCTGAGGTAAATTTGCTTTGGCAGTTCAATAGGCATAAAGCGAAATACAGTACAAGATGAGCTTTTCAGCTCGCTCACCACTCCGGATACCCTCCTCAGCTCCGGGACCTCCACTGGCGGCGTCCGGCCTCCTCCGTCACAGCCCCTGCATTCCGGTCCTCTCTCTGACAGACCGTTCTCAGGTAAAAGGCTCCGCTCTGCTGCTGCTGACAATGAGGTATGAGAGTCTCTCTCTGTCTGCTGCAAGGCCCAGGCTTCAGGCCTTCAGCAGTCCTGGTCCGCACAGGTGTCTCCTCTCTCAGTGATCCCTGCGTCAGAAGCCCAGTCAGAAGAGGAAGAGGCGGTCCTTCCTCCTCCCTTTTATCACCTCCCCCATAAGCCTCTCGGGCGGAAACAACCATCCTCCCGGGAGCCTGGGGAATTATGGGAACTGTAGTCTTCTCCCCTAAAAGGGGAACAACCCCGCTACACACTCCCCCCACTTTGAATCTTTGGTCCCCAAAGACATTGTTCAATCTACAAACTTTCTTTGAAACAACACGTTCACATAATTCAGACAGAGGAGCTTCCCACCAATTATCATAGGATGGGGAGTTGTCCTGTCTACAGGGCGCTTCAGTGTGGGCGACCTGTCTAACTGTGCCAGAGAGTGAGCTGGGGTTGCCCTCCACCAAATGAACAGTGGATGGGTCAGGGCGTTCAGCACTTCTCCTTGCTGTGGTAACAGAGTCCTCTGAACTTTTTCCCATTTGGGGGTAAGTTAACTTCTTGGGAGGCCTCACAATTCTGCGAGATCTCTGTTCTCTTGGCACTTCTTCAGGAACACGTTCTGGCAACATCACTGGTTCTGGAACATCTACTTCTTCTTCTTCTGAGTAGAGACCAGGGATATCTTCCCAGCACTCAGGCACAACACTGAATGGAACAAATTCTGTAGCTTCTGGGTTCAATGTTTTATCTTCCACATCCTCAGTAAGTGGAAGATCTATGGCGGAATTTCCTGGAGTTGAGGAAGGCCATAGCCATTCAAGTTCTCCTCTTTCTTCTTCTGCTGATTGGGGTTCCTGTCCACCCCTAGTTTGGGATGTCTGAGACCGAGTGTTGGGTCTGGGGGTATACAGAATGGAAACAGATTCAGGTAAGTCTCTCGCTGGAGGTATTCTGACTGCTTCAGTGAGTGGGAGCAAGCGATTCCTATGCCAGGTCTTCAAAGGCCCCACTCTCCCTTCTGGCTTCAATTTGTAGCTTAGTTAAAGATTATAGATACAACAATGATAAAGTGAATAACGCAATTAAACCTTTGTCTGTATAAGTATATAAACGTACGATAACCGTGCGAAATGGATAAACAATTACAATTTATTTATATGTCCAGAAACATAATAAAGAAACATTTTAGATTACCCAACATAGTATAGAGATGTTATAAATGCCATGTTGCCAGTGTTTACAAAGATAGTTCCTAATAAAGAAACATTTTAGGTTACCCAACATAGTATAGAGATGCTATAAATGCCATGTTGCCAGTGTTTACAAAGGTTCCTAGGAGATATTTAAGGCCACATAATGGTTCACAACAGGTATACACTGATCAACAAGGTTATCAAAACATATTAAAAGTCCTAGGAGAAAGAGTAAAGATTAGAGAGACAGAGAGAGAGAGGGGGGGGGGGAGAGAAAGAGAGAGAGAGTACATTACCCCGGCAGCTACATCTCCAAAATCATCAGGCAAAGAGGGGCTCGTATCCAGCTGTAGACTTATTTATATGCCAAAAATGCCCCTTCCCCAGTCTCAATGTTCATTGGCTCCCGGGGGTCTTTGGGCTAGCTCAGTGATTGGTCCTTTTCTAAAGGCAAAATCCCTGTCAGGTGGTCTCCAAGATCTATGAGTCATCAGTTCTACCTAGGTAAAAGGGAGGGACTGGTGACTCACAGGTCCTGATAACCAGATATGACAATAGTATGTTAATGACCCCTGGGGAGAAGGAGCCACATCTATTGTAAGAGAACAAGAGATATTCAATTAACACCTGGGCACAGTCAATCTATGGAAAGAGGCAAATCTAGCTTGCCTGTCATAAAAATATATATATATATATATATATATATACACACATCCGATGGGGCATGGCAATCCAATTCCATTTTAAATATTCAAACTCTCCACCACAGTTCCCCCTGAAGTTCATTCTTGAACTTAAGTAGTCCTTCAATGATTTTGTACCCACCCACAACAGCCCAGAAGTCCCAACCCTTCCCCACCACCACCACGGCCTCCTCTTCCTTCCTTTCTTGAACACGCCGGAACTCCTCAAGGTAGGAACAAATCCAGGTGCCCTTGAGGCTTCACATCTAAACCATGAGTGTCTGTACTGCAATGTTTCATCGCCCCTCTGCCTTGGAAGAGCGGAACTCCAACATTGATGGCGGGATCCTGGCATATCTAGTCCTGTAACTTGGTGAGACCGTGTAATGGTTTCTCTGCTTGGATCGGACCGCGAGACAGCACTTTTCAGCATGGTGAAGAACAGTTCAGGGTAGTCTTACTTGTCACATTTGTCTCAAGAGATGACTTGATTGTCTTCAGGTGGTGGTTGGGCGGGCCTCCAGACCGTCGTGCATGAATACATAAAACAAACAAAAAAGGAGAATGTCAGTGTACAGATATTGGAGGAATGCCAGACAGGAGCAACGGTCATCAAGACTTAATACTTATAAGGGGTGCAATGGGGATGAGTAAAGTGGGCTCCCCACAGGGAACGGAGTCCAAGCAACAGACAGTATCATCCATGGCCCTTGATGGTAGGGATAGTCAACACTGCCTGTCATTGCAAGGTCCCGGGGTCCACCACACCTGCTCACGGGGCTCAGGTTAAAGCAGTAGGTAGACTAAGGGGGTAGCATTACATTAAGACATAAAGACACGGGATGTCCAGGGATACTTTTGGTTCAAAAATATGGTACACTACTGGCGGGCAGGGAAAATCCTTTTAAACAGATACATTATCTTGAGAAGATGGATGATGAAACCCCAGAGAAAAAATTAGAATGAAGCAAAAGAAACGGAAGAGAGGTGAGTAATGAAAATGAACGAAAATGGTGGAAGTAATAATGGAAGGGGAAGAAAAAAAAAAAAACCTACAGATTTAATGCTACTCCAACCAAGACGGTTAAAGAGCATGGAATCTGGGTTAGACAAAAAAAAAAAATATAATGGTTGGAAAAAAAATAAATAAACAGAAATAAAAAATAAAAAAAAAAAATGAAAAATAAAAAATAGCACCAAAAAAAATAATAATAAAATAAAAAAAAAATAGTTTCTAAAAAAAAAATCTCCCATACTAGCAATTAGCAGTATTTTTTCCCAGGTCAGGTACACAGATATTAATAATGAGAGGGAGGAAAGAAAAAAATAAAAAAAAAAAAAAAAAAATGATCAAAACCTTTTTTTTGGAATTTAGGTAAAACCTGACCGCATATTATTACTATAAATTGAAAAGGCTTATCCCCAGAACAGCAAAGGACAAAAAGGAAAAATATAGTTCTAGGGTCCTCTTTTAAATGCACACAATCCCCTACGTTGGTCTCTAATAGTTACCCAAATTAGGACGGCAACAGGGTGGAGTTTACTAAAGCTGTGGCCCTAAGACTGTACCTGAATTAACTTTTCCCACTAAGAAACTCAACCTTAGAGATATCTGGATTGACCTCTTTTGATCTTGAGATCACCCAAATCGTCCACTTCACTCCTCCCATGTTCAACATTAGGACCGCTCTGGAACTCCTCCACCCCAATATGTCCAGCCAGCCCCTACCCTGACCACCACTAGGTGATCCCTAGAAACTCTTTTAATGTTACCTCAGCCAGCTCCATATCAGATAATTCCCAACAGCTATTATTTTGCACCACCCTCCTCTCCTTAGATCATAAACCCCTGAGTAGGGCCCTTCTATTCACGCCCTACACAGACTGTTGTCATTATCAGATCCTGTTGCACAAACCACCCAACTACCAAATTTTTAACTCCTCCCCGAACCCCAACAGAAGTTTCAGTAGGTGTAAGGGGAGGTCAGGTTTTTCCATAAAAACCTTCCTTCAGGGGTGATTGGGGTACAACCCGGTGTTCCTGCTATATCCATGCCAAGGGCAAGAGGAGATGTACAATAGACTCCCCGAGGTAGTGTACCCTGCTGATTACCATTTAACCTGATGCTGAAAACAGTGCATCATTAGACATGTGATACCAGCACCAGTACCCTGGTAACTTTGTTTAGGACCAGTTGGGACACTACCCTGGCCTCCATTAGACACGACCCCCTCCTGTGCCAGCATTGTTGCCTTTTCCCATAGCACAACACCTTCCTTTCTCCAGCACTCATTCGTACCAGTCATCTGAGGCTGTCCGGACTCAAACCATCAGAACAAGATGGACTGCAGGGTGTAACCCAGTAGAGTCTGTTAAAGGCTAGTACCCAGATTGACCGAGATATCTGCACAATGCTCCATCCCTGTCATTAGGGATGAGACCAGTGTAAGTTAGATTTTGATGATCCTGGAACTGAGTCTACCAATCCATTATGATTCATAGGCAACCTGGATACTACCCTCACCTACCCGGTGCCCCCCCCCCCCTCCAGCTCCAACGGCAGTCTCCATTAAGCCTCTCTTTATCCTAAGTATGGGAAATAGTCTGAAAACCCGTATTGAAAACCACCTGCCAACAGGTACACTCGATTCTTTATAGAGGCTGCACACCTTCTCCCTCCTTTATCAATTCGGTAATCAGACCATGTTATCCTTCACCCATACAAAATTAACTGCCTATACTATTCAGACAGGACTCACATGAATGACAGGGGCATAGCGTCACTGGGGCACTGGGCTTCCTGGCCTGCAGGACACAGATTAACTGAGGAGAATACGACATGCCTATACATCCTGCACAACTTTTTCTCCAGACTCAACCAAAACTATACAATACGAGGCCAGACCTATACACTTTCAACTTGTATGCAATCCGGCAGGCCCTCGTACTTCACCTCTGCAGATAAATCTAAAGAAAATTTTAAAAAAAATAAGATAAAAAATTGCATAATGTGTATCCAGCTCGAGAAACTTCTGTTACCAAACACCCCTGACCAAAGGGCAAAGAAAAATCCCTTGCAGCACTGAGAACGCTGAACAGTCGGGGGTACAATTCGAGCCAACCTGTGTGCTTTGAAACCCCCCAGATATTAGCGACAGATATGCCACAGACACATTAGACAATTCATAACACATCGTCACGTAAACATAGTGACACTGGACAGGATGTGGGTTGAATCTTTACTTGGGGACAAAGGTTGCTTAAGGGACATTAACATACCTTAGCCTGAGGCAATGAGCAGAGCTGGAACAGCTAGGTAACTAATTACCATAACCGCAGGGGGGGTGAAACAGTCCTAAACAGTATTTTTTTCCCCCCCACAAGTAATCAGTGGAGCACAGAAACTCGTTCTTTATACAGGTTGGATTAGAAAATACCACACCCACTTAGGAAGTCCAAAACACAGCTGAATGGGCTGACCACTAGAAGCATAAACCACATAATGGTGCTGAACCCAGGGAAAATAAAAAAAAAAAATTGTCTACGATTTCCTTCTGGTTCTGAAAGCCGTGAAACCCAATTATCATCTGAAAAACACCAATAAAATTTAGTAATAAACATTCAATTTTTCGCCTGAAAAAAAAACAATGGTTAAATATCTGTAACAAGACATTAGCATATGAAACAAATATACATTTACATTACATAAACAGTGCACCTGATTTTAAAATAGCAAAACTTGTTGAGCTCAACTTATTATTAATATGTATTACTTAATACATATTAATACCACGTGGATTTTTGTTTTATGGTATACCAATAATTCCCCAAAAAAAAAAAATTCACCATGGTGAGGGAGAAAAAAAATAGCAACTCGCAATAAAACGTTTTTTTTTTTTTTTTTTTCCATTTTTCAACAAATCATACTTCACCAGAAAATCTCTTGCCGAACTGTCTTCTGGAAAACAAACTGAGTTTAGTAAAGCACCTTTCAATTCATTATTACATATAGTTATCTTGGCTCAGGTAATTTGCATGTCAATACAGTTTTTTTGCATACTCACAGACCTGGTCAGAAAGAAGGGGGGGTCATTTGGGTTGGCTGTCAGCAGCTGCGACAACAGAAATCACAGGACACAAAATATATATGGCATATTCCACACACTCACACAATTAGCTGGGTCAAAGATGAACTCTAGACGTCACACATATTTCATATTTTCTATAATAAAAACGCCCACCTTCCAGGGATTTATCCTTGCAAAAACACCAGGAATGAAACATTGTTGGTGACAACTGGATTAGTAGCATTATTGGTACATACCTTAGGTGTGGAGGCTGTTCCCCTGATCATCACCGCCACTACTCTGGGGATGTGGTTCTATTGGCCCTGTTTGTCCCTACTTCTCAGCATTTGGTGCGCTTTCTCCTTACCTCCCACCATAAAAATATTCACCTCATCAGTTCTATGCATTGATTCTACCATCCATGCGTTCCATGCATCTCTTTATTGTACCACGGGCTTCCTAAGCTTTTGGTTTAAAAGTACCTTTTTTAGAATAAATTCTGTCAGTCCAGCAATCCCACTCTTGCATATTTCACAGTCCAAGGCCCATATTTATCTATCATTTCTTCCTTCGGGGTCAAGTGGTATGGTTCCCCACGGTTAGACACCCTCTTTCAAGCGATTCGATTACCCATCCTTTACGGACAATGGACCTTGAACTGATCCCCCAACCTCTTTAGAGGTTGCCTACTTCAGAGGTAGCGACCCTCTGGACAAGAAGTGGGTAGATAGGCCCCTCCCCTATCAACGTTGCTGCCTTTTTTTCACTACTTGCCAGAGCAATATTCTCTGCCCGGCTATAGTCCTTCAAAAAATTAGCCTAGAGATTTCCTGAACCAAATAATAGTCCAATCCCTTCCGTGGACTTTTCAGAAATGTTCCAAAAACAAAAAGCTTATTACTTCTGTTATCTCAAGAATGTTTAGCACAAACTTGGATAATCCGGACCCTATGCGTATTATTACAGGAGGTAGTCAACTGATGCACACCTTTGCGATATGATTTATAGTAGTAACAACATCGCCAGTGTTTACAGATCTAATTACAAAACTTACGATTCACAGTTAGCAGTTTATAAAGAGAAAGATTCATACTAGGGCTGAAACAACTACTCGACCATAAAATCAATCGACTACTACCTTCACAATTGATCAATCGGCCAGTAACACAATGGGATTAAAAAACAAAATGAGCCCTCTATTGTACAAAAAAAAACAACAATCACAAATGTAAAATATAGCTTCCACAGCTCTACAGTAAAACTGAACCCCATACAGTAGTGACTATCTGCTCCCCAAATTACCCTCTTGAAATGTATCGATAAATTCCATTTAGAAATGTCTGTTTAGAGTCTTTACTAGTTTGTCACAACTCCTCATCCAATATGCCTAAATATCATACACCGCTGTCATCACTAGAGCTCCGTGGAGACTCAGAGTAGACCCAACCATGTGTCCTGTTCACTTTCTTAGCTAGTTGGAAAATACACTTTAAAAATATAAATAAAGATACTTCTCTTCCTTGTTGTCTTGTTCATCAATCTTCTCTGTAACGTCCGAGTCACCTGTCACCTGTCACCTGTCACCTGTCACAAACTTGGCTAGAATTAGAGTGGTTAGTATCATTGGTTTGGAAAATTGTCACTCAGCCCATCCTCTTCCCCCCCTTTTCCTCATCTTTACAAAGTGGAGGAAAACATACAGGATTTAGAATGGTGCAGAGCCTCAGAAACTCCTTGGACCTGAAAAGATACTTATACACACAAGTTATTAATGTGTCATTCATAAACAATACAACATTCGTAAATTGTCAATGACATTCCTCATAACCGATAATACTTTTTTTTTTACTAAAATACAACACCCACAACACGACTGTCGCGGTAGGTTCAGACTTATTCTTGTTACCACATAGAACATGACACAACTAAAACTTTAGACAAACATTTTGATACAAATGTGGGGGAGATATTTCATAGTTCCTAAATCAAAAATTAAAATTAAAACCAACCAGATGGAATTCTGCCTTCACTCTTAGCAAAAAAAAACTACATACAATGGGACAGACATGAGAACATCTCAGAATATTGTATGGACCAGCCACACCAAGTTCTGGAATGGGCATCTGGATTTTAAGCACAGTTCCTCCTCTGAGAATCACAAAAGCATGTACTACACATCCATCATCCCACTCATCATTACAGATTTCTGAAGCCACAACTGAACTACTTCCAAGATATTTTTTTATTCTGGGGTCTACCACCAGACATCAAAAATACCCTCCACAGCTTTAAGGGGTCTCATGTCCGGAGCCCCAAACCCAGATCTCATGTGTAAGGCAGCTGTCTGACTGGTTTGGGGCCTCACCCAGGGCACCCATGCACTAATCCGATCAGTACTGCTAGTGACTTATTTTTACAGTACTGGCACCCAGCGTTTTCCGATTATTATACACGGCCTACTGGTTTGCTAGCGTACTAATCCTCACATTTACTCTACTACCGGTTAAATGTGTTGTCAGACAAACTACAAAACACCATGAAATCCTCCACTATTCAAAACAAATATTATGGCTTCTCTCTGTACCTTGATATTACAATAATTTGAATGCCTCCCCAAAACAGTATTACAATATAAACCTTAATTTACTTTAAAAATCAAAAAGATTTTGTCCTAATTCAAAAGACCCCAGGCCCCTCCCATCAACTTCCTGTTGCACACCTGAACAGGAAGAGGGAGGGGGAGGGGGAGTCTTGAATAGCGTCATATTTTGTCTATCAAGACATTAGAAAAAATCTATGGCTAGCATCAGCAAATAAAAAAAACCTTTTTTCCTGGAGTGGGTGGAATTAACCCCCATGTTGCAATTAACCCCCTTGACTCATATATCCCCTGGGAAGTTAAACCACCAGTTTTAAAACCAGAATACCACACAACAGTGCAACAAAACTCCTGCAAAAAGACGGCTGAAAAAGGTCAATCAAAGCCCTTCCCTTCCACTGTAGGCCACAAACAATCAAAAGCCCCTCCCCTCCTGTGGATACATCAAAACTCATCAAACTGGTTAATTTAAATATCAATGAAGAGGAAAGAGGGGGGGAGGCTAGATTTTCAAGTGCAGGCTTAAACAATACAAGCCTAAAAAGAACAATGCATTACCCATCTGAGACACTCCCATACACTTGCAAAGCTAGTTTCACTATACACAAACCCAGTCTAGATTCAAATGGGAATCAAAATTCAATACAGAAAACGCAAAAGCTTTACTTAAAAATATGTAAAAAGTACAAAAAAAATAGAATTCACTTAAAAAGGAAACAGTGTCTTAGACTGCGCCTCTATAAACCCAAATAGCAATTCCACCCAAACACAGCGGACACAAAATGGCAGCCGGGCCAAACGAAGATCAAGACCTGGCCCATGGTGAAAAATGGCGCCATTAATTCAGTACAAGATTCAGCTCGGGGCTAAAATTATCAGAAACAAAAAAGCAGTTGCAGTAATCGCAAATCGGTCAACGGCAAAATGGTGGATGAGATCCGGACTACAGAAAAATGGCCGACATTAACAAATGAAAACCAACACACAAACTTTTTTTCTCCCTACAAACACTGACCATACAATTGAGACACCAATATTACCACTTATCCCTAGACAAACACTTTAGGCTATGTCAATTAGGGTCTATCCTAAAATATAGGCATATTCAACTAAACAGTCTGCGTGCCCTCACTGTGCCCTGAGGGCCGGGACCGATGTGCATTCTTGTCCCAAATACAAAGCACCCCCACCCCCCCATCCTAGGGTGTGACAACTTCTATTGTGTCCCAACAATACATGGTCTACTGGATAAGAAACAGGTTTTTCAACTTAAAAACCAAACCCTTTAAAAAAAATATTTTTACACTTATGGGGACTGGTCATAAAGGTCAAAATCATAGTTCATTCCTATATACACCACAATTACCTACAACATATAGTTACAGTCAGCAGTTTCCCATACAATATATGGCTGGTACCCCACCAATGACCAAAAACATTAAACGAACTCTCCCAAAAAAATATAAAAAGTACAAAAATAGAGTTCACTTAAAAAGGAGATGATGCCTGCACAGAACATGGCTACACACAAAGGAATCAGAGCTCTGGGATGATTCACAAGCTTAAAATGGCCGCCGTCTGCACCCTCATGGTGCTTACAAACAAATCGCAGGCCATCATAACAATGGGATTTTCCCGCCAAACAAAAAAATAGCTAACTTACAATAGCTTACATTCACTTAAAAAGATGATGCCTAGCACATCCAACAAAAGACACATGGGACATCATGAAAAAGCACACCTTCCCTACTAGTACAAAGCTGGGCCTTGTAGTCCACCAATGGCCCCCCTATAGTACAATGCTGGGCCTTGTAGTCCACCAATGCCCCCCTATAGTACAATGCTGGCCCTTGTAGTTCACTTAAAAAGATAGATCCATGTACAGCAAGATCATTCAGTGTGACCTAGGCCCACAGGTGCATTTCAATCTCAAAGATTGGGAAGCGTCTTGACCTAGACTCATGCAAGGGTCAATCAGAAGCGCTTGTTGGCAGAAAGGCCCAGATCCTAGTTTTTTTCACTGCCTTCAAGCGTCCAATCAGAGCCCATATCATTCATTCCGACACCCTCCTGCAATTTTGGCCCAATTGAGGCAGGATGTCTTCTCATACACTCAGTACAATTTAATTCACTTATACTGTTCATATCAGTCTCATCAAAGTATTAGTGCAGACAAAAGGTTATATATCTATAAACCGTGTTCAAAGAAGCTTGCTAGTTTTGACTGTAAAGACAGGGTATAAAATCGCCCATTCACTCAAAACATCAAGCCTCCTCACACAGGGGCACCATCTGTTAAAGCTGAATTTCTAGCTTAGTTAAAATCATTATAGATACAAAAATGATAAAGTGAATAACGCAATTAAACCTTTGTCTGTTTAAGTATATAAACGTACGATAACCGTGCGAAAAGATAAGCAATTACAATTTATTTATATATTATAGAAACATAATAAAGAAACATTTTAGATTACCCAACATAGTATAGAGATGTTATAAATGCCATGTTGCCAGTGTTTACAAAGATAGTTCTTAGGAGATATTTAAGGCCACATAATGGTTCACAACAGGTATACACTGATCAACAAGGTTATCAAAACATATTAAAAGTCCTAGGAGAAAGAGTAAAGATTAGAGATACATAGAGAGAGAGGGGGGGGGAGGGAAAGAGAGAGAGAGTACATTACCCCGGCAGCTACATCTCCAAAATCATCAGGCTAAGAGGGGCTCGTATCCAGCTGTAGACTTATTTATATGCCAAAAATGCCCCTTCCCCAGTCTCAATGTTCATTGGCTCCCGGGGGTCTTTGGGCTAGCTCAGTGATTGGTCCTTTTCTAAAGGCAAAATCCCTGTCAGGTGGTCTCCAAGATCTATGAGTCATCAGCTCCTCCTAGGTAAGAGGGAGGGACTGGTGACACACAGTATGAGTCATCAGTTCTACCTAGGTAAAAGGGAGGGACTGGTGACTCACAGGTCCTGATAACCAGATATGACAATAGTATGTTAATGACCCCTGGGGAGAAGGAGCCACATCTATTGTAAGAGAACAAGAGATATTCAATTAACACCTGGGCACAGTCCATCTATGGAAAGAAAAAGTCTAGTGACCATGCTGGTCATGTAGGGCAATCAGCACAGTCTCTCGATGCTTTTCGGGGAGAAACAGCTGCCACTTATCTTCTGAGCTATCAGAGGGGCCCCTTCGGTAGACCACTCCCTGATTCACCTGTAATTTGTCCAACTCTCTCCTCAGTAGGCGAGCCTCTTTGGAAGGGTGAAGTCGAAGTCCCTCTGGACTCTTGTCTTCCAATGCTTCCAGGACCAATTTCCCCATGGGGGTCTTCCAATTGGTCACACCTTAACTCCTTCTTGGACAGCTTCGGTAGGCACTCTTCTTCTAGTTGAGTTACCCCACAGTAACTCTTTGGGACTCCCACTGTGGTAACTCCTATCTCTTCGGCTCTGGATCCTCCTCTGGCTTGGAGTTCAGCCCCCCTGACAAAGGGCTCACACTCCTTCTGGTGCCACTTGGGTCCAGTCTTCTCAATCATCGACCATGACATGGGATCTTCGGGACAGGGCATCTGCATCCCTATTTCCAGCCCCTGGCCTGTACTTGAGGCTGAAATTGAACCCAGACAACGCCGCCAACCATCTGTGTCCAGTTGCATCCAGCTTGGCGGTGGTGAATAGGTAGGTCAAGGGGTTGTTATCTGTTTTTACAGTAAACTCGGCCCCATAAAGATAGTCTTTCAGTTTGTCAACTACTGCCCATTTGAGGGCTAAGAACTCCAACTTGTGGGTGGGTAGTTCTTCTCTGAGGGGGTCAGGCTCCGGCTCACATAGGCCACTGGTTGCAGCTGATCTTCATACTCCTGGTAGAGTACTCCACCTAGGCCCTCATGGCTGGCATCAACATGTAGCTCATTTGGTCTAGTGGGGTCAGCATAGGCCAAAACTGGGGCTGTGGTGAGACTCCTCTTCAAGGTTCTGAAAGCCTCTTCACATCTTGAGTTCCATTGGTCTTGAACCGATTCACCGGGCTTCCTAGGCCCCAATCCATCTTCCTCTCCTTCTGTCTTGAGCAGCTCGTTTAGGGGTTTCGCAATACGAGCGAACCCATCCACAAACCTGCGGTAGTAGGAGCAGAACCCCAAGAAAGATCGAAGTTCGGTGACTGTTGTGGGTCTTGGCCACGAAGTAACTGCCTCTAACTTCTCAGGGTCTGTAGCCACTCCTTTTTCAGACACTATGTGTCCCAGATAGTTCACAGAAGACTGGTAAAACCGGCACTTCTCGGGGGAAAGTTTGAGTCCCTCTTCACTGAGCCTCTTCAACACTTTCTCCAATCTGGCTTCATGTTCTTCCAAAGTTTTTCCAAAGACAATGACATCATCCAGGTACACAAGGACTTCTATGAGGTTCATGTCTCCAACAGTCCTTTCCATGAGGCGTTGAAAGGTAGCAGGAGCTCCAGACAGGCCCTGAGGCATCCTGTTGAACTCAAAGAACCCTACTGGGGTTATGAAGGCAGTCTTTTCTCTATCTTCTGGATGCATGGGAATTTGATAGTACCCACTCTTGAGGTCCATCACACTGAACCACTTAGCTCCAGATAAACTCTGTAAGGCATCCTCTATCCTTGGCGTGGTGTACTGATCAGGAATGGTCCTCCTGTTGAGAGTTCTGTAATCAATGCAAAGCCTCAACGACCCATTTTTCTTCCTGACCACCACTATTGGGGAGGCATAGGGGCTTCTGGACTCCCGAATCACTCCCGTCTTCTTCAGTTCCGCAAGCTGCTCCCTCAGATCCTCCAGATCTGCTAGGGGGACTCGCCTGACTCTCTCTCTGAATGGCTTGTCCTCTTGCATGCGGATTCAATGGGTGGCACTCCTCGCACACCCCACATCAAACTCATCTTTAGAGAAAATCTTCTCCCATCTGGTCACCTGGGCCTTGGCTCTCTCCTTCCAAGCTCCAGGTAGGTTTGGGTTTTCCATGGAGAGTTTCTTCCAAACATCTTCTCCTTTACCCGCCCCTTTCACTTCTGACCAGCCAACTGGGACAGCAGGACTCACCTGTCCCAGCAGCATCCTGGCAGGGATCTCCGTGGGGTTCCTCACACTCACTGGGACTCTTCCCCTGGCCTTCTTCAGGGCCTTGATTGGGATCACTTCTGGGATCACTTCCAGGCCTGAGTGACCCTCCATTGGGTCAGATTCCAGCATCACAAAGGGACCAGGCTGCTCCCAATTAAGCTTCACCGTGGCCCTCAGGCAGGTTACCTCTCCAGGCTGTAACACCGCTCCTTCTTTCTCAAGCCTCCAAACCTTTCCTATCCCCTCACTTGGGGTCTTCTGCTCTAGGACCAACCGCTGGTAGGCCGCCTTCAGCATGGGATGGATCTTGGGGGCTGAATGATTCTGCTTCTGTACAAGGGGGGTCAGGAGCCTTCTGACTAGATCCGTGTTCGTCCCTATGATCAGGGAAGTCTTGCTGGTTCCTGGCGGGCGAGGGCACACCACTGCCAGAGTGTCAAACACTTCAGCCTTTCCAGCCACGGATGGGTCAAAGGTCAATCTTATGGGTAGGTAGCCGTCATAGGGGAAACTCTGAGTTCCCAATCCCCATATCTCCAGCTCCTCTATCTTCTGTATGGGCAGATGACTCAGGTATCTGTCATAGAAGTCCCTGTACAATAGGGTCACTTGTGCTCCAGTGTCTAGGAGGGCCTGTGTGTACACTCCTTCCACTTGGATGGGTACAGTAGGGGATGGACCAACCAACTCTTCTGGGTAGGGCCGAGTTGATGCTGTCCTCTTCTTTGGACTCTTTTCTTTCCAACTGGATTTGCGCTTGATTCTTTCCTGAGCCTGGTATGCATTAATTTTCTCCCTCTTAGTGGGAGTACGAACCCGCTGAGGGATATTGTTATCTCTCTTCTCTAAAGGTTCTCGCTTGGGAGTACTGTATTTCTTCGGAGGGGTCTTGCCCCCTTTCTCTGGGGTGTACCTTGGTTGGGGAACCCTGGGTTCCTTTTGAGGGGTTTGATCTCCTCGCTTTCTTTTCCCGTTATACTTCTTGGAGCTCACTGAAGGTGATGGGCACCCGGTTGACTCCTTCACCGGGGCCCTTTGGCGTTTCTCGCCGGCTGGCGGCTATCTGTTTTCTTCCTCTTGGGACTGGAACATACAGCTGCAATATGGCCAATTCCCCCACAATTAAAACAGATCATCTCTCCGTAGTCAGGTGGGGATGCTGGTGCTGAAACAGTTGGAAATAATTCCCTCCTGCTTGCTTCTTTCTTGGGACTGGGCGTCTCTTTCGCCACCAGAGATGTCAGTATCTCCATCATCTGGGACATCTGCAACTTCAGGGCATCTACTTCTGTCTCTCTTTCAGGGGTTAAGGCCGACCTGACCGTGGCCACTGGAAGTTTTGTAGACCCCATCGTCTGTTTTTCCCGTTTCTCTTCCAACATGGCCTCTTCCTCTCTGACCATTCGAATGAGATCGGGGTAGTCCAGGCTCTTTCCATCCTGTTGGGTGCGTAGTACTAGTGCAACAGGGTCCAGGGGTTGGGCTCCCCTTATCACCTGCTGAGCACTGGCTTCGTCTACCTTCCCCGGATCTATCCCCTTCTTCAGGATAATCCTATGCAGGATCTTGTCTATACGTCCCATATACTCCGACAGCTTCTCCCCTGTCTTCTGGTAACAGTGTTCCAGTTGATAGGTAAGCTCCGTGATTTTCTCTGTCCCACCAAACACACTTTCCAGGATGTCTAGGTAGTCCTGGGCAGTGCAATCTTTCTTGCTTGTCTTCAGGTTGCGTATGGCCTCTAAGGCAGGCCCTTTTAGGCTCTCAACAATCCTTTGCTTCTTTCTACCTTCTGGGACCTCCCATTCTTCTAAGGCCTGCGTGGCACCATCTAACCACTCTTCAAATCCCTCTTCCCCCGAGGGTACAGGTTTTCTCCCTGAAAACATCCGGAGTTTCCTGTATCCCGACATCGGGTAGTCCCCGGGGTCTCTTCTGCACTGAGTCACAATCTCCCCTAGGACAGCGCACAGTTCTGCACTAAGAGTGGTCTGTGCAGGTGCGGGACTTTCCGCGCCCTTCTGCTCTTCCTTCTTTGGGGATAGCATAGTTTTTATTGGAAAACAGTCTCCCTTGTGCGGCAGCGCATGCAGCAATTGATAGGTCTGACCATCCAGTGCTTGTATGCTTTGGCTCCTGAACTGCTCTGGGGTCTCACTTCTCCATTCTACCAGGGCGTATGTACACCCACCATCATTTCTCATGTCCATTATCCGTGACTTGTGGCCTGGGGATAAGGACATTATGAGCTGCTTGACTGCCTCTTCCTGCCATATCCCCGGCAGTTCAATGACTGATGCTGCGGCTGGATCCATGCCCCATATTGTGGACCACCGTCCCACTTCTATCGGGTCCATGCCGGTACCTTCTGGCGGGTTTTCCCGCTGTCTCAGGATCCCGGATTACGAGCCCCCACGTGTAGCGATACCCCCAGTTAAGAGGGCCGCAAGTTTGTTTTGAGTCCCTGAGTACAGCTCCACCAACCCCCCGGCAATTTGCTCTACCCGCTCTGGCACAGTTAATCAAGGGTTATGTATCTAGGCACATATGAATACCACTTATACTCTAAGTGTAATGGACTCAAACTCACAGGCAACTGCTGACTGAAATAACTGTCTTTACTTTGGCAGTATGAAAAGAAGTGGTGACATGCATCAAACATTTAACTTACAACACATTTAGCAGGTCCCTGCAATATGCACTATAACATGTACACATATATGTATCAGGATAGCAATGGGAACGGAGCGCCACATGTAGCGACCGTCTGCTATGCACCTCTGAGGTGCAACAAATCTAACTGCGACTATCTAATGGATCAGGCCTGATCCCTAACAATAGAGCTCAGTCCTTGGGGAACCCCAGTATTCTTCACCGGCACAAGAACTGTAGAGGTGGTGCACATGTAGCTTTAAATGGTATGTGTTTGTAATCCACAAGCAAGAACAATCTTCTGCTCTGAGGTAAATTTGCCTTGGCAGTTCAATAGGCATAAAGCGAAATACAGTACAAGATGAGCTTTTCAGCTCACTCACCACTCCGGATACCGTCCTCAGCTCCGGGACCTCCACTGGCGGCGTCCGGCCTCCTCCGTCACAGCCCCTGCGTTCCGGTCCTCTCTCTGACCGACCGTTCTCAGGTAAAAGGCTCCGCTCTGCTGCTGCTGACAATGAGGTATGAGAGTCTCTCTCTGTCTGCTGCAAGGCCCAGGCTTCAGGCCTTCAGCAGTCCCGGTCCGCACAGGTGTCTCCTCTCTCAGTGATCCCTGCGTCAGAAGCCCAGTCAGAAGAGGAAGAGGCGGTCCTTCCTCCTCCCTTTTATCACCTCCCCCATCAGCCTCTCGGGCGGAAACAACCATCCTCCCGGGAGCCTGGGGAATTATGGGAACTGTAGTCTTCTCCCCTAAAAGGGGAACGACCCCGCTACACTTATAAACGCAAATTTGTTTATAACGTGCCACGTTTAGCAGCGTTTTGCGCCTGAAACGTGGAAAAGCGAAGTGTCTGAACCCATTTTTTTGCTTCTGGAAAAACGAGGTTAAACGCAACTGCATAAAACGGGAAAAAATGAGACTGTGTACATGGACACATATGATAACATTGCATGCGTTCAGGGGCAGTTGAAAAAAAGTGTCCAACTTCCTCTGAACACGCGTTTAACAGCGTCTCGTGTGCATGGGGCCTAATGCTGCTGGCCAAATGTGGGTCAGCACATCAGCACCGGTTTTCTTTTTTTAGCAGTGGCTCAATATTCAGTCTTTAGTTACTCCATAATTACCTTAATATTCATAGCCAAATATTTACAGCAATACATTTTACCAATAGACTATTTTGCACAAACATCAGAGTAGTCACTCTCTGGCAGCACTGTGAATACAGGGGTCTACCCTTGTCTGTTTAAGTTTACTTGTTATTTACTGATTACTGAGAATGAACACTAGTAAGCTTGCCATACACTAGTAGAAAATTATCATAATAAGAATGTTTGTTGGCATGTTTTGGCAATGTTTGGCATAGGCTTCAGCATTTCCCTTGTTTTATTTCTTGTCTGGCCCTAACTATATGGACTTTTTAAGTAACCATATATAAGTTTCATTTTAGATTACATCTTTCAAAACTCTCACATTGAGTAATCTCCTTTGTCTGGCATTAATCTCACGGCTATCGATCAGCATGAGGGGCTAATTTGATACGATTGAGCTAATCACTCTATTTGGCGTTCTTGTATTACTTAGTAATACTTGCCCTTGTTAAAAAATCCCCCTGATCTGCTTCATACTCTGAGCCTTTATACCTACCATCTTTGGATTCACCTGGCGAGAATTATTATTGCTGGCTTTGTCATGTCTATTGATTATAGTTCATTGCTCTAGTTATTACAAGTCTTCTTTCTCGCCTTTTAAAAAAACTTTTTCAATACGTGATATCCTATCTTTAGGTATTCATAGATACTTACTTTACTTACCATCAGGACCTATCAACCCTGCAAAAAATGTTTTCCATCAAGTGGTCTAGTATATCCTCGTTTTCGCTGCTACCGTGCTGTTCTTGCATGTTTTTTGATAAGTATATTTACTTCACATCTTCAAGTAAGTCTTTGTGCTTGTTATCTTTGCTTTTGAAATAGTATTTTTTTAATTATTTGTGGGGCTTTCTTTAGGGCCACACAAGATATTCTTTGCACTCCATCTACCTACTTCAATGTGCGCCAATTTCTTTACAATATAAACAAAAAGTTCTCTTTACATACTGTATACATGTTACTATATTATGCACACCCCATAGCACTCTGGTTTACATGTCTCCCTGTCTATATATTGTGATGCTCCAATTCTGGCTACCTTCGATGTGATTGGCATGACTCACCCTCATGTATATTGTTGTATATAATTGTCATTGCTATTTTAACAATATTCTGACATTATATTTATGCATATTTGTCTTTTTCCATTTATTTGATAGCTAATATATATGCTCCTGAAGAAGCGCTACACAGCACGTAACATGTAGAGCACAACACAACTACCTCTGTATATTATCATACCGCCTATCTGCTATTGATTCGTATTCATGGACATCAATACTTTATGGCAGTGGTCCCCAACCTTTTTGGTACCGGGGTCCGGCTGGGTGGGAGAAATTTGTGCCAAGGCCCGGGGGGGGGGGGGGGTATGCAAATGCGGGGGGTAAAATTTTGCGGGCAATTTATGGGGGCAATAGCTGGTGTTCTGCTGTTGGTACTTCAATCATCACGGCACCATGGTTGGTATGGTGTCAGAATGATTGATTTACATTGTAATATAAATTAAATAGTTCAACTCACCTTAATGCAGAATCAGTGGGAGCCCTGAGTGTGTCACTTTCCACGTCGCCTGCCACCAGATGAGGAATGCCACTTGCCACGCTGCCTGCCACCAGATGAGAAATGCCACTTGCCATGCTGCCTGCCACCAGATGAGGAATGCCACTTGCCACGCTGCCTGCCACCAGATGAGAAATGCCACTTGCCACGCTTGCCTGCCACCAGATAAGGAATGCCACTTGCCACGTCACCTGCCTGTGCCACCAGATGAGGAATGCCACTTGCCACGCTTGCCTGTGCCACCAGATGAGGAATGCCACTTGCCACGCTTGCCTGCCACCAGATGAGGAATGCCACTTGCCATGCTGCCTGCCACCAGTTGAGGAATGCCACTTGCCACATCACCTGCCTGTGCCACCAGATGAGGAATGCCACATCACCTGCCAGTGCCACCAGATGAGGCTTGTCACTGCATTGGTGACACTGGTTTAGTGGTCTTTCTTAAGTGAGGAGAGCAGAGATGCGGGGCGGGCGGTGAGAGATGATATCATCTCTCTGCTCCCCGCCGCACCTCCGACATTCTTTATGCTGTGAGGGCGGAAGAGCGGTGAAACTAGGCGGGCAGGGAGAGATGATGTCATCTCTTTGCTCCCCGCCGCACCGCCGACATTCCGCACGCTGTGAGGGCGGAAGAACGTGAAAGTGATGCTAGGCGGGCGGAGAGAGATGTCATCTCCGCTTGCCAGCCCGCTTGTCTTATTCGCCTGCCCGCTTTCCTCTCTGATCCATCGGTGCCTTACAGCCCCCGCCGCGGCCCGGCTGCAAAGACGCCACGGCCCGGTAGTGGGCCGCGGCCCGGGGGTTGATGACCCCTGCTTTATGGAATGATCTTGTTTTTCATCTCTTTGTCCTGCAGTAGATACATTTTGTTCCATGCAGTAGCGGTATTGTATGTTATCTTACATATTACCATGTATGTGGATTTTTTAAAATATGTATATTTTATGTGATTTATTAAAATAAATATATTTTGGTATTAAATACTAGTTTGACTGTAACTGTGCCTATAAAGTCCAAGTCCCATTTCTCTTTTTCTCAAGAATGTTTGTTTGACTTTCTAATCTATAGTGGAGTCAAATCAATGCTCTTTTTTGATTGCAGTGATAAGAAATTTCAAAGAAGCAGGATAAAAAATTCTTCCGAAAAGAATGAGTGTATGTGGTTTTCGTTAGGGAAAGTCCATTCATTACAAAATTGAATGATAAAAGCAAATTACATTTTGAAGAACTTTCAAGCAACATTTGTCAAATCATTGAATGTACTAAGAATTTTGCTACAACTGTTCATACTTGCAAATGTTGAAAATATACTAGTGTATGGTCAGCTTTAGATCCCAATGAATGTATGCAATACGCATATTTTTAAGTGGCCTCATATGAGGTGATATGTAAGCGCTATAGTACAAGGATATAGACACTTTTTATTGTAACAGCATATTTTGTCACACATTGGATAGCCTCAGAGATCCAAAGGTCCAAAGGGGAAGAGATGGGCACAAACCCAGGCCATGACCAGCAGAAAATCTGAAGCTGATTTTAAAATATTTTATCTACTTTTGAAATTACTTTGTAGTGCCCTGCTCTAGTTAGGAGGATAAATGTAGTTTTTGGCTCTGCTATACTCAGTGGAGTGGTGATCTGTTTTTTTTTCCTTAATCTGCTCAGGTTGATTACTGTGTGGTTCATTACTCCTGCCTGTCTCTGGAAGAAGGAAGAGTAGGAGGGTCAGCTACTGGAGGTTTGAATATTTATCTGTTCTCAGCCAAACCCTTGGAGGAGCACCCAGAAGGTGGCTGAGGGAGAAGATAAATGTTTAGGAAGCTAGCTCAGTCTCAGAGTGTTATTCTAATGGGTCTGCTGCCCCTGGGAGGCAGCCAGTGTGTACTACTGTTTGGACTCAGCATGTGCTGGGCTGAGGGCCTGAAAGAAATTTGCTTGGAGGATATTACTGGAGGGTATCCCCTGGGGAGGCTGGTCTAGAGAAGGATCGCCCTTCTTCCTCACTGGAGCGAGTCATATGGAGGTTGGGTGGCAGACAGCTGTCCTTGGACATTGTAAGTAGGTCTGTAAATCATGGATTCCAGGTGTGCTTGTACTTTAGGGAAGCGAATGCCAAAGATTGGTACATGGACTGGGACTGCTCATATAGAGTCTCAGATTAACTGCCCTTTCCCCCTACCCTCCAACAAAGGTTGCTACTAAAGGAATTTACTTGAGATTCTGTCCTTCTGTCCCCATTGTATGTTTTGAAGTATCAAGCACCCTCACCCCTCTCTTTAAAGCACTGCAATACATTTACAAAAGAAAAATCCCATGAACTAAGCCTATGTTTGTCGGTGTGCTTGGAACTAGTGTCTGGGCCTGGCAGCCTCTGCACTGACAAGGGAGACCTTGGTCAATTCACAGCAGCCCCTACAGGGGAGAATGCTACATTTGTATCTAGTCTGAACATTACGATTCTCAGAATTCAATCTATTATATTAAAGTAGATACAGAGAAAACCTCGAAGGTTTGCCATACATTGGAAAGTATCAGGGTTTTACGGGTCTGCGAGTACAAGACTGTCTAGTAAAGAGAAGTATGCATTCATATATATTTACTATCTTCTGAGTAAAATGGACACCAATTTGTGTCTTTTAAACAAAGTTCAAATACAGAACTGTGGACATGTTTCTCAGATATTATTCTGGTGCATAGACAAGCATTGATTCTTAGTTTTCAGCAAAAGCTTTTAAATGTTGCCTTAATGGCACTAGTCGTAAAATGGACTCTAAAACCAGGCTTATTAAAGAGACTGTTCTGTTAATAAAAACCAAATATATAAAATTCATGGTCATTTTTAACCTCTTGGCACACACGCCTCCCGGCCCTTTAAGAGGTTTATGGTGCCGGGAGGTGGGGCGCGGCTTAAGATCATGTGAACGCCCTGATTGACTGTCACGGCGGTCACGTGGTCCGAAAAGCTTTCCTTTAGGTGATCGTAACTATGCCGGGAGTGTGCAGTGCAAATATTCGGCCCCTCTGCGCTAAGGACCAGGTGCTGAGAGGCCTAATATTTGCATACGGCAAGCGCCAAGGGGTTAAATTTTAGTTTCAAATTAATTACATTGTAGAGGGGTGTTTTTTATAGAGACAGACAGCTTATTTAAAGCTCAACTCCAGGAAATTTTATATCTTTCCCTTGCAGAAAGGCTGCACCCATGCTGCAAATGTTAATTGCTTGTTTAGGTCTAGGGGCCATAGAAAAAAATATTTACTTGCCCAATTCTCTGCTCTTCCACACTGCTAGACTGGTCCCTGCAGCATCTTCTCCCTCATGTTACAGCGGTCTAAGGTACTGCCATCATCAAGACCAGTACTTGCATTAGATGTGACGATGCTGAGGGATATGGTCCACCATCTGCCAAAAAGTGGAGGACTAGGTAAGTAAAATGCTTTTACTTCCCCCTAGATCTAAATGAGCCATTAACCGTTGCATTATAGCCTCAGCCCCACTGCAAGGAGGAATTATTAGATCTCCCTGAGTTGCGCTTTAAAGTGGCTGTAAACTTTAAAAAAAAAAAATGAACAAAGCACATGTTCATACAAGGTGTACTTGCCTCAGTCGAAAGTACCTAGCATGGATCCTGGGTGCTCTCTCTTTCCTATGCCTTTTGAATATGTCACTTCTGACATTTTTATCCAACACCAGGCAATCCATGGGGGCTTCTGGTGAATCCCGGTGCCTTTAAGGAAGAAAGGGCTCCCTTCAGACATGTCTGCCATTGCTATATATATACTCCAACATCGAGGCTTTCATAGACTAGAGTTAGGACCACACTATACTATAAGGGGCTTGATGAGGCAGTGCAGTTTTTAAACATACAGTATATTTGCAAATGATGTGCAGCTAACACCTACTTTTTATTGCAAATGGTTAGATACAATTTTCTTTAACCACTTGAGGACCAGAACGATTTACCCCCTTAATGACCAAGGCATTTTTTGCAATACGGCACTGAGTCGCTTTAACTAACAATTGCGCGGTCATGCGACACTGTACACAAACAAAATTTATGTCCTTTTTTTTCCACAAATAGAGCTTTGTTTTGGTGGTATTTTATCACCTTTGCGGTTTTAATTTTTTGCCCTATAAACAAAAAAAAAACAGACAATTTAAAAAAACAAAAAACAATATTTTTTACTGTTTGCGATAATAAATATCCCCTAAAAAAATGTCTTCATCGGTTTAGGTCAATATGTATTCTTCTACATATTTTTGGTAAAAAAAAAAAATTGCAATAAGCGTATAACGATTGGTTTGCACAAAAGGTTTAGCCTCTACAAAATAGGGGATATATTTATGGCATTTTTATTATTCAGTTTTTTTTTACTATGAGTCTGCGACATTGCGGCGGACAGATCGGACACTTTTGACACTTTTTTGGGACCATACAGCTATTAGAGCTAAAAAATAGCCACTGATAACTGTATAAATATCACTGGCAGGGAAGGGGTTAAAACTAGGGGGCATTCAAGGGGTTAAGTGTTTCCTAGGGAAGTGTTTCTAACTGTGAGGGGAGTGGACTGATAGGGAGTAGAGAGAGATCGCTGTTCCTGATTACTAGGAACAGCAGATCTCTCTCTACTTCCCTAACAGAACGGGGATCTGCCTGTTTACATTGACAGATCCCTGTTCTGGCTCTCTGAGGAGAGATTGCAATCGCGCGCACGCCTCCTGGAGCTCTGTGCAAAGCCATTCCATGTGCACTGTACATTAAAAGCTAGTTAAAAATTGGGTTGGTTGCTATTTTTCTTTAGGAGACTCCACATGTCTTCTGAAAGTAAAGCTTCTGTCTTACCTGCTAGAAATTTCCTTCTTGGTGCACACTGAGCTGTGCATGCATGTTCTTGGCAAGGCTAGGGTGTCAAGATGCAGTAAGATGTCAGTGGTGGTGGTGGTGGTGGAGCAAAGAGGAAATTCAAAGGCAACTTTGAGGCAGAAAAGTGTACCATAATAAGCAAGTATGCTGTTCATACTTGCACATTAGTTTAAATGCCAACCTAATCCAATACAGAAATTGAGCTTCAAGGACATATAAGGCTTTCCTGTTCTGTTTGCTTTATGTGCTGGCGAAAGCATACAAATGTAAATACAAAGCCTTAATATGATCATGATTAATTATAAATCATGGATTAATAGCTAACATAGTCAAAATAAAT
>CM053026.1:561484785-561509842 GCA_028564925.1 Lithobates sylvaticus
CCCCACAGTGCTCCCCACATTACTCTCCAGCCCGCAGTGCTCCCAACCCCCCACAGTACTCTCCAGCCCCCCGTGCTCCCCCCCACAGTGTTCACCACCCCCCGCAGTGCTCCCCACCATCCACATTACTCTTCAGCCCCCCCATGCTCCCCACCCCCCACAGTGCTCTCCAGCCCCCACCCCAGTGCTCTCCAGCCCCCACCGTGCTCTCCAGCCCCCACCGTGCTCCCCAGCCCCCACCCCAGTGCTCTCTACCTCCCACAGTGCTCTCCAGCCCCCGTGCTCTCCACCCCTCGTGCTCTCCACCCCTGTTCTTTTTGTCTCCCCCACCAGTGCTCTCACAAGCTCCCCCCAGCACTCTCCACTCCCCCCTGCATTTTGCCCCACCAGTGCTCTCCAGTCCCTCGTGCTTTCCACCCCTGTACTTTCTGGCCCCCATGGGTGCTCTCAAGCTCCCCCCCCCCCCCTGCTCTTTGTACCACCCAGTGCTCTCCAGCCCTGTTTTTCTGCCCCCCCCCCCCCCAGTGCTCTCAAGCTCCCGTCTTGTGCTCTTCGCCACCCCACCCTTCCCCTCCCCCAGTGCTCTCAGCCTCCCATGCTCTCCACCCCTGTTATTTTTGCCCCCCCCCCCCAGTGCTCTGCACTCCCCACCCTGTGATCTCCACTCCCCCCTGCTCTTTGCCACCACCCATGTGCTCTCCAACCCCGCCAGTACTCTCTGCTGCCCCTTCTCTCGAGCTCCCACCCAGTGCTCTCCATTTCCCCAGGACCAGAGGACAGGCTGACTGGGGCTGGAAAGTGAGGACGGCTGAAGGTGCAGGTGGCCCGGGACCACACCATCTCACAGCATCTCTGGAAGGAGCACTGTCCCCATCCAAAACGAGAACAGCCCCTGCCTGCTGCTGGCCATCATGGATATCCTGCTGGCATGCAAGGTACTGTACCGAGCATCAACAACACACCTTCCCACAGACTGCAGACTGGGACATGGGGCACAGGAGGGGCTGCAATGATGGGCACAGTGAGGCTGCATTCATGGGCACAGTGAGACTGCTTTCACGGCACAGTAAAGCTGTATTTGATGGGCACAGTGAGGCCGCATTGATGGGCACAGTGAGGCCGCAATGGTGGGCACAGTGAGGCCGCATTCACGGGCACAGTGAGGCCGCATTCACGGGCACAGTGAGGCCTCATTTGATGGGCACAGTGAGGCTTCATTTGATGGCACAGTGAGGCTTCATTTGATGGGCACAGTGAGGCTTCATTTGATGGGCACAGTGAGGCTTCATTTGATGGGCACAGTGAGGCTTCATTTGATGGGCACAGTGAGGCTTCATTTGATGGGCACAGTGAGGCTTCATTTGATGGGCACTGGCGAGGCTGCATTTGATGGGCACTGGCGAGGCTGCATTTGATGGGCACTGGCGAGGCTGCATTTGATGGGCACTGGCGAGGCTGCATTTGATGGGCACAGTGAGGCTGCATTTGATGGGCACTGGGGAGGCTGCATTGAGCTCTTGTATCATGTCTGCAGTCTCTGACCATCTCCTGTATCATGTCTGCAGTCTCTGAGGGAGTCTGAAGAGGAGTCAAGAGTGGGAGCGCCGCAAGGATGGGGGTCATGGGAGAAGTCAGACGTGTGTGGACTGTAGAGAGGAGACTTTAGGATAAAACCAGAGCCACCAAGCGTGAGCCGACTGACTGAGCCCTGCATGGTGCACCTGAGAGGAGGTCATTATATATAGCTTTATGTGATTTGTCTGTCTTTTATATATATATATATATATATATATATATATATATATATATATATATATATATATATAATATATATATATATATAATAAATACACTCTTCAAATGTGCTTTAAAATGTATGGTTTTCCCTTTCTTGAACCAGAAAATAATGACGTTATGCTGTTGCGCTGGTATAATAATGCTGTGGGGCTGGTATGAAATTTTTTCCAGGGCTGAATTTTATTCCCAGTCCGGCCCTGCATGTAAGCTGAACTCCGGGCAAAAAAAAAAAAATGTATTCCCTTAGCATTAGTGATTTCACACCTCGCTGCAGTATACTTGTTTCTTTTCTCAGTGTTTCACCTGTGAGAAACTGATTATTTGAATCGACTTATCATTCCTTGTGACATTCGTGTTTGTAAGACTGGTGGCTGCTATGCTGTGTGTATCCTCCTGTCCACCGGCCTTATCTCTGTGCCACTGTACTTCTTTCCAAGTGAACGGTTATGTAATTTACACTTCCGCTCTCTGTAGTGGGTGGACATGGGAGTCTGAGACTGCTGCTCTGAAATGCCCACTGATGCACCATCATTAGATATAGCAGGAAGCTCCTGATCTGTCCTACCCCCTAAAACTTCACAGAGTGACAAGCCGGCATAACGCACCCCAATACTGAGCCAGACCTGTAGCTCTGCAATCGGCAAAGCTTATGATTCTTGCTCTGACTCAGCAGACGGCCTGTTGGACCTCTTCAGATAGATCACTGTTTCCACACAGAGAGCAAGATGCAACATGATGGCAAGGGACAGGCTTTTATACTCAAGATGTGGCTCGTTTTTAAAGAAAACAATTTGAAAGACTTTGTAAACCTTTGTTGTGATATGCCCTGGTGTATTCTTTTGGGTCCATTTTACATGGGCCTCATCCATTCAGTCACATTTATTGCTGAAAAAAATGAATTCAGTTTAGATCAGCTTTTTGTCTGTCAGCTTCCATTTTTTTAAATGGAAGAAAAATGCAGACTTGTTCCGTTTAGAAAAATGGATGAAAGCGGATGAAAAAACGTTGTAAATGGAAGATGTGGGTAGCACTCTCGCCTAGCAGTAAGAAGGGTCACTGGTTCGAATCCCAACTACGACACTACCTGCCTGGAGTTTGCATGTTCTCCCTGTGCCTGTATGGGTTTCTTCCCACACTCCAAAGACGTGCAGGTAGATTAATTGGCTTCTGTCTAAATTGTCCCTAGTATATGAATGTGAGTTGGGGACCTTGGATTGTAAGCTCCTTGAGGGTAGGGACTGATGTGAATGTACAATGTATATGTAAAGCGCTGTGTAAATTGACGGCACTATATAAGTACCTTTTTTAAATAATAAAATGTCTGTATACATCTGTTTACCCATAGGAATGCATTGCTGTCTGTTTTTCATCCATCAATAGATGGCTAAAAATAATTGACAGACAGAATGCTCGTGTGAAAGGGGCCTAAATGTGAAACTGCAGGGAAAAAAAAGTGTTTGGGGGGTTTTATTTATTTTTTGCTTGGTTCAGATACTTTTCTTGTAGATTGCTGCTGGGATACTAAAAATCCTAGTTTTATTCATGCCAGATAGTATTGTCCGCTGTGATCTTGGGGGTTTGCTTCAGGGTGGCTACATTAATAATTTAGTTTATTCAGCATGAAATGGAAGCTTGGCTATATAGCATAAGGCTGTATATTCTGCAAAATTTACACATTTTTGGTAAACTCATTCAATGAATCCAAGCTCTGCAAACTGAGATAACATGCACTGCATTGATGCATTCATACAATTTCACAGTAGCCATGAGATGAAACAAAGTTCAGGAATATTCCTTTATCCCATTGCTTTGCAAATCTATGTACATTACAAACTGTATGACTTGACTTTGGTTCTGATATCGCAGTTTTACTAACCTGACAGAATATGATTCTAAATGGGAAACCTTTAATTTGTTTGCAAATATTTAAAGATTGTAACTACCAGCAAGAATAAGTCCTTACATTTAAAGAACACCTGCCCATTTCAGATCCATCATGGCAGCGCCTGTTAGCGGGCATCCACTCACCTGCTGCCGCCACCTCCCTCACCTTGTTCTGTCACTGCCGCATCACCAGCTGTCCCATTAAAGTAAATTAGACTGTCGGTGAGTCAACAGCGGGTCAGAAGAGCTGCCGCTGCGGGACAGAAACTACAGTTTCTCTTTAAAAATTATAATTTAAATCGAGTTTATTTAAATCCTTTTTACTAGTGATTTAAATCATTATTTATTTAAATCGACTTGATTTTAAATCAAATCCACCCTGGTTTCAACCAGACAGACAGTTCCAACTAATGTAGAAGTTGGGTACTGCTCAGTCTTTCCTTCCTCTCTCCTTGTCCATTCACAAAAATCCATGTATTCCTTTCACTTAATACAGCACATTCCATGAATGGAACAGGGGACAACAGAGGTGGGTTAAACAGGCTTTGGCTTTTTTCCCTTCATTTTCACCTGGTAGCCCTGTCCCTAGGTGGCTACACTCACTCCTTCAATGTAACTATGGAGGGAGCCATTGCCCTCCAGACTGTACTACAAATATGTCTGCCTCGGGGGGGTGGAGAGATTTGTAGTTTACAGAAGAAAGACCACCTCCTTTTTGATGAAGCTCAATTTACAGCAAATGACAGACTGAAGGCTGAAAATGCACGCCGGGCATAAATGGATTGAGCTGGTTCAGCAGGGACCAGCCAAATTACATGGTGCGACTTGTCATGCGAGTTGACGATTCCAAATCGCATGACACTTCGTATCCTATTCAGGGCCAGATTAAGAACATCATGGGCCTGGTGCTGAGGATTTTGGTGGGGCCTTTTATAAACAATAAATAAATAAAAATGCAAACAATTTTTTGAGAGAGAGAGACCTATCAATGCAGCCTGGCTAAGGCAAGTGACCGAAGGCACAGAACCCAAAAGGAAGACCGGGTGAAGATGGAAGCGCCCGGGCCCCGCTGGATTGATCACAGCACAGCACTGGAGGGCTCAGTCTGACAATTTAAGTGTACCCTAATGTGCTAATATGCTGTGCATACTTGTACATTATGGCATAACCTAGCCTACCACCTTTTTTTTACAAGTGCTATATTTAGAGTAGCTGACATCCCCTGTGTTCCTCTACATCACAATAGTAATTACAAAATTAAAAAAGGAATAATAATGGGCAGAACAAATATATGAGGACTGAGAAGATTTCCTTTAGTGGAACTAACAAAAGTGTGCCCATTCTAGAGCTGGTAACATTGAGGATATTCCGTATAAGTTTAAAGAACTGTTTTTGTGGGTAAGAGGCATAGGGGAGGAGTATGGATGGTATAAAAGTGAGAAGTATGTGCAGGTGAGGGAGAGGAATGTGGAGGGTCTAACAGTGGGCACTATGTACATGAGAGGAGTGTGGAGGGTATGGCAGAAGGCACTATGTACAGGAGAGGAGTGTGAAGGGTATGACAGTGGGCAGTATGTACAGCAGAGGAGTGTGGAGGGTATGACCGTGAGCAGTATGTATAGGAGAGAAGTGTATGACAGCGGGCGCTATGTATAGGAGAGAAGTGTGGAGGGTATGACAGTGAGCAGTATGTACAGGAGAGGAGGATGAAGTCATCTGGGAAGGAAAAATTTAAAGGTTTGTGGAAGGATGTTTAGGGACTGTGTAGTGGTTAAGCAGGCCATACATGGATTGAAATCACACCAATTAAGCAGAGACCAGCCATAGTCGATCTATGTATGGGCCAGCTGGTTTTACAGAAGTCAAACTATTAACCGACTTGAGTACAACCAGCCTGTCAGGTTTTCCCCAAAACAATCAGTGCTGCCAGCTATAGTTGACAACACTGATCATTGTATTCACTGGCAGAACACAATAACACTGCAGGAGTGATTCCCCCATTCACAGGTCAGCAAGTGAGAGGGTGTGTGGGGACAGGCTGGGGAGAGATACTAGTCAGTGGCTGGTGAGGCACTGGCTATTATCAGAGCCAGATACACAGGTTACATATGCTGCGATCGTTAGAGCGAGAGCAATAATTCTAGCACTAGACCTCCTCTGTAACTCTAAACAGGTAACCTGTAAAAAAAAAAAAATTTAAGCATCGCTTGGTACACAAAAAAAATTTGTGCTAACTGTTTTTTTTTTTATTTTTTTATGAATGAAACAGTTTCTTTCCAAAAAAAACGTTTGCAAAATTGCTGCGCAAATATTGTGTAACATAAAAAGTTGCAAAGACCACCATTTTATTCCATAGGGTGTCTGCTAAAACAATAATATATAATGCTTGAGGGTTCTGAGTAATTTTCTAGCAAAAAAAATGATGATTTTTACATGTAGGAGAGAATTGTCAGAATTGGCCTGGGTGGCGCGGGGTTAATTATCATAAGTAATATACAAATAATTATTATAAGCTCTGCGAGTTCATCCTCTGTCTGCTGCAGAGTTTTCCAGCTTGTATTTATACTGGCCGCTCTGTATGGAGCTTGTGACCGACTGCGCAAGCAGCCCTGTATCTCCGGAACCATAGATGAAAGCCCCATTTAACCAGTGCTGGAGTACGTCTTTAGCTACCTACCTCCCGAATGTGGGGTCTCTGACTCCTGATCGCCGAGCTACAACCCTTGAAGTCAATCTTTTCTTTTTTTTTTTTTTTTTTGGGCAAATGGGCCTATCTTGAGAAAGGGGCCTGGAGCTTCAGCTCCAATAGCCCCTATGTTAATCCGGCCCTGATCCTATTGCTGGCAATGAAAAGTTTCATATCACCGCAGCTCATGTCGCAGCGATTGTGAAAAAGGTTCCTGCACTACTTTTTACCGATTTTTAATTGTGACTTGTGTAGACTTCTGTTGTGTGAAGTCTCAATCTGCAATGAAATTGGCTGTTCAAATCGCACTGATGTGTGGCTTTGAAATCACACTGAAGTGTGAGCGGTGGCTTATATCTATATAGCTAATGATCAACTCCTCTTTGAACAATACTGTTGGTAAATCATTATATTCTATATACTGTCAGAATACAATAGCACAGCGGGTAGGATTCCTCTATCCACCTCACTTTTTTGTGTGGATGGGGAATCTGTTCAGTTTTTCAATCAGTCTGCTGACATCTCTGGCCAGCTTTACTTGTGGTGGCGGTGGCATCAGTTTTTTATTTTTCAAGCAAAGGACTGGCAAGTAGAAACTGATCAAGAATCTCCACAGTAAAATTGGACATCATTATCTGTTTGTTCTAGTATTGATTAGTTGGCATTAACTAAATTAGCATTGGCAGAATTTTAAAGAGGAGCTGCCGACTTTTAATATAACGACACTTACCTGTCCAGGGATCCAGCGGTGTCCTTGCCAGCCGATTCTTCAATCGGCTTTTGGTACAAGCACCGGCATCTTGACTAAGGGAAACTGGCAGTGAAGCCTTCAGGCTTCACAATCGGCTTCCAACTGCATGTGCGCTGTTTTGTGAATGGTCCCACAGTCTTCTGGGACCTGTGATGTGTGCCAGAAGTCTGGGCGGGGGGACCGAACTTCCAGCTCAGATCGCTGTGGTGTTTTAAGCCAGGAGTGTGAGCGGGTATCTGTCAAAACCAGGTACCTGCCCCCCCCCCCGCCAAAAAAGTGGGAAGGGTGCCAACAAGTGTAACTTCCCCTTTTGCGTGGAGCTCGGCGTTTAAAGTGTGTGGGGTTTTTTTTTTTTTTTTTTTTTTTGTTTGTTTTCGGACAGGGTGGAGAGTGATTAAAAGATTTTTTTTATTTTTTTTTATTGCTATCTGTTTCCCCGTTTGGGGGAGATTCAGCTTATTTTTACTGCTGTATATAGAAAGTAAAAGAAAAATCTAAAATTTTGGGCTGTAACAGAAGGGGAATATTCCAATGGGGGCACTAGTTCTGGTGACACACAGGGATTCCCTTACTTTGGAGGGATTTCCTCTCACTTCCTGCTTGGCTATGGGACAGGAAGTGGAGGAAAATCTCCCAATGGGACACGGATGGCAAAAAACTGACGGGTTCTAACCCTCTCTTGCGCTATAAAAAGTAGATAAATAAATAATGTTTTGTCTTTAGTGACACTTTTTAAGTGCTGGTTTACACAGGGGCAGCTTCAAAGTCGTCCGACTCTGAAGCCACCCTGCATAGCGAGACCTCAGTGAGGCTCGTAAACGACTTCTTTAAAATAGAAGTCAATGCACGCCGTTCTGAAGTCGCCCCAAAGTAGGGCAGGAATCTTTTTCTAAGTCCGGATCGACTTGAGTCGCGCCTATTAGAACAGTTCCATTGCACTGCATGGAACACGACTTGTCAGGTGGCTAAGTCGCCCCTGTGTGATCCGTGACCAAGAGTCAGCAAAGGCAGCCTGCATGGAAAGGCGACCTTTTTAATTTAAATTCTGTCACTTAAAAGAAAAAAACTGATGTCCTATCATGTAAAAGTATAATACTAATTACCAATCCTACCACTTCAGCCTTTGATCTCCTACAGAGCTAAAAGTGCCGCTAGAATCTTCAGCAACTGATACTTGTAGGTGTGTCAGATTACAGATTCTGTCTGCTGAGTGCTGTGGTTCTATCATTGCTTCTAGATCTGCAGGAGAGAGAAGATCGGAGTCACCAGTATTGAGGCTGATATTGTTTGTTTTGCTTTTACAAGCTGCCTTTTTTTCCCCCTTGATCAGCAATCGGTTTAACATGAATAAATAAGGCTTATCAGCATTACCAAGCAACATTAAATTATAGTTTTATAAAAAAACTTTTTTGCCATTAAAAAAAAAAAATACTGTTCTGAATTTGTGGCCCTTCCATCTGAGGCCAAGATGAATTGTTCTCTGCTTACCTGAAGCATTAGGCCTCATGCACACTGGACGTTTTTACAGCAGCTGTTTTTGGCTGTAGACATTTTTTTTTCTATTTACCGGTATTAAACTCTCCATCATGTTATCCTATGTGTCCATGCATACATAGGCTGTTATTAGCAGTTTTGGGCAGTGGCGTTTTTGAGCAGTAAAAAAAACCCAAAACTAGTAGGTTCTGAGAGATGTTATTTAGCTGTAAAAATGCTCGAACACCGATAAACGCTCAAAAATGTTGCACACCAGTGTTTTTTTTTTTTTTTTTTTTTTAACATTTTTTTCATTCATTGAAAAAATGTTTTTTTGTGACCTTGTATAGAAGTCCAGCAGATGATGTTCAGTTATGGCCTTTTCCAATTAGAAATTGAATGGATTGATTTTCAGCGTAGTGGGATTTGACCCTCCCAGGGGAAACCTAAATATTGGTTAGTCCAAAAAGTGTTTCTGCTGTATTGTGGATGTTAACCAACTGCTAACAATGTTTCCAACACAACCCCCCCCCCCCCCCCAAAAAAAAGGCCAACTTTTTCAAAAAAATGTTTATCACTCTCTAAGTCTAGCTTCATTCACATTTTCGGAGTGTTGATTTTTGGAGCATTGTTTTATCCAATGTAAAGCTGGTTACTAGGCAGAAGAAATGGTTGTTGGGGTCCTTTCATACAGGCTTTGCAAACGGGGGCATGATGGGGTGGTGACGTCATAAGGGGCGGGCCTCCGGATGACAGCAACTGGTGACCCCGCTCCATGCAAATATAAGTAGTGGCACAATGCGCACCCAGCATTAGAGCGGGAGAGGGCGTCGAGTCATCATCGGAAGAAGAACAGAGGGAGAAGACAGCGGGGAAGACTTGGCAGAGGCAGAAGAACAGGAGAAAGGAGAAGAACCGACAGAGGCAGAAGACAGCAGCGGAGGAGGCAGAAGAGACGCTGGAGCTGCCTTAATAAATTACTTTAAAAACGTGTAACGTGTCTTATTTTTGACATTTTGTTATTTTTTGGGGGAATGGGTAGGGGTACAATGTACCCCATACTCATTTACATAGGGTGGGGGGCCGAAATCTGGGTGCCCCATGTTAAAGGGGGTTTCACGATTCTGATAAGCTCCCCACCCGCAGACCCTGACAACCAACAGGGTTGTCGGGAAGAGGCCCTTGGCCCCATCAACATGGGGGGGGGGGGTCGAGCAAGGTGTTTTGGGGTGAGGGGGCGCAGGGCCCCCCCACCCCCCATGTTGAGGACATGCGGCCTGGTGCGGTTAAGCAGGGAAGGGGGGCGCTCGCTCGTCCCCACCCACTTTCCTGACCTGCCGCGCTGTGTGCTCGGATAAGGGTCTGGTATGTATTTGGGGGGGTGGGGGTTCCCCTTAAAATCCATACCAGAACAAAAGGGCCTGGTATGCTCCTTGAGGGAGAACCCATGCCAGTTTTTTTTTCTAACATTTTGCGTGGAGTTCCCCCTAAAGATTCATACCAGACACATTGCCTGGTGTTGTCTGGGTTCAAAGTCGGATCCCTGTTCATTGAAGTCGGACTTCAAGTTGCAGGGCAAAGTCAGATCCAAATTGGTACGACAAACGCTCCGACTTTGGGAGCACATGTCGCATGACGTGTGTAAATCAATGATTCCCTATGAGAGCCGTCTTAACCTCCCTGGCGGTATGATTCTGTCTGGAATTTTGTGCTGAAAGCGGTACAATTATTTTGCATGGTCATTTGGCGTTTTTTATATTGTAGGCATGCAATTCTTATGAATAACTCACTTAAATCTGTCCGAACCAGAGTCTAGTAGACATCCCGGGTATGATAAAGTTTGAAACACAAAATCATAAATTATAATATAATAAAAATATATATAAAAATTATTCAATAATGTAATCAGTTCAAAAACACTGAAATTTCCTCAGTTGCAGAATAGTCGCTGTCATTAAATTTAGTGTTTGATGATAGATTGTGATTCTAATTTATCGGTGTTTTCTAGCTGGTCTAAAACCACTTTTGACATAAAGGGACACTTTTTGGTTGCTATGGACAATCTCCAGTTTCCAGGCAGAAAAAAATCTTTTTATTATATAAAATGACATGCAGGGCACTGGGCAGACCACTAGGGACAAATAGTATGTGTATTTTTTTTTGTATACAGTACTGTAATCTGTAAGATTACAGTACTGTATGTGTTGTGTGTCTTTAAACTTTTTTGAATTTTGGTGCCGATCTCCGTTCCCGTGCGTCGTAACGTCGCAGGGAACGGAGATCAGCGGCACTCGGCACTGTGTGAATCGAGCGAGCAGACGGCTCGCTCACACAGCGGGGAGACATCGCAGGATCCAGGGGATAAGGTAAGTACCCCCCCCCCCCCCCCTGTATCCTGCAACGCAAGCCAGAGTCTGGCTCGGGGTTACCGCTTTTGGTACTGAAGTTCCTGCCCCGAGCCAGACTCGGGATTACCTCCAGGGAGGTTAATTGGCCTGACACAAGTCGGTCCGACCTTGAAAAAGGTTCCTGCACTACTTTGGTACGAATTTGGTCCTACTTCAGCTCATTGAATATCATTGAAGTTGGGTCAAAGTTGGATCCTTGTCCTAACCATCTGACTGGTGACATCTGACATGGTGATTACAGCAGGAGTAAAAGGAAATTTTCTCACACTGGGATTGTTTGGGTTGGTCAAAAGGCAAGTCGGACTACCTCAAAGTAGCATGACAATTCGTTCCCCGTGATTTCCAATGACAGCCATTCATATTAGTACGACTTCAAGTCATTCCGACTTCAAAGTAGTTCCTGCACTACTTTGGTCCGATTTTTGATTCCACTTACACAGGCATTCCTGGAAATCGCGGCCGCGAATCATGGCAAAATCGCACGACTTTGAAGTCGCACAAGTGTGAAAGGAGCCTAAAGGACTGTCCTTTTCTGTTTTTCCAGCCCTAAATGTGGCAAATTGGAGGTAGCCTGATGTAAACGGACACCAGAGTGCGTTTACATCCTGCCGCCCATTGAGCTATCATAAGTCTGCCCATGTCTGCCGGACACAAACTGAACAAGCACAGATGCCAAACAACTGACATCTGTCCCGTTCTGACTGGATTCAACAGGGAATCTGCTCACAGATCCCCTGCTGATCAAAACAGACTCCACTGTGTATAAAAAAAACAAACCCTAAAGCTGGGTATACACATATCGAAATTCCCCTGGTTCAGCAGGAACAGGATACAGTCGTAGCCTGGTTCGTGCAGTAGAAGCCAATTGCATGACCGACTGGCAAACGGTACTGTTGCAAAACCAACATGTGATCAGCCACTCAGTCTGATGGGGGTCGGAATACAACAGCGGGGGAGTTGTATTGCATGGACAATCGTTTTACATGTGTTTTTTTATGTTTTTTTTTTTTTTTCCCCTCATTTGGGCTTGATTTGCCTTGCAATGCATTCTATTTATGCATGTTTGCATGCATTTTAATGCATTTTGTTTGCTCTATTCTCAAAAAAGTAGTGAAATTGCATTTTTTGGTTGCCATGCATTGGGAATGCATTCACGAACCCTCATTGCTTCTGAAAACATGCTTCAAGTCACTCAGGTGGAAAATGGGGGGAAGATATGTGCTGTGTTTTATAGTAATAAAGCCACTCTAAACCAAGTATGATTGATTTAGTGCACACTCTTCATTATCTTGCTTGGAGGGGCAGGCAAATTATGTCTGAGGTTCATGTTCCTGCTCTCTTATGCATCTTTCTGGTTCCTAGACTGCAGCTGGTGTCTTGTAAAGCTTAAAGGATAAGTTTACCTTAGTTCGGCGCTCATGCTACACTGTACCCAAACAAATTTTTTTTTTATTATTATTTTTCTTCACACAAATAGATTATTTTACAAAAAATAAAGATTTTGAAAAAAAATGTTTTACTTTACTTTTTTTTTTCTGTCAGTAAATTTTGTAACTAAGTAAGTAATTTTTCGCCTTCACTGATGTGCGCTGATGGGCACTGATAAGCGGTACTGATGGGCAACAGGGAGCCTGGGGGTGCGGAGGCTGGTGGATTTGTAACATGTTAAATGTAACATCCTGAATATGGGTGTAACATGTTACAAAAGGTGAACTTATCCTTTAACCACTTCCCGCCCGGCCGGCATTGCGGCGATTGGTGGTGCAGTTTGACACGCCGCTACACTGATCCCTGTAAAGAGCCTCCGATAGAGGCTCTTTACCACGTGATCAGCCTCGTCCAATCACTGCTGATCACGATGTAAACAGGAAGAGCCATTGATCAGCTTTTCCTCACTCGTGTCTGACAGACGCTGGACCGCCAGGTATGCTCCCGTCCCCCCCCCCCCCCCCCAGACCACCAGGGAAATGCAAATCTGTGCACAGGAAGCTGCCAATCAATGCCCAGGCAGCTGCCAATCAGTGCCCACTCACAATGCCTACCACTGCCACCAGGGATGCCTATCAGTGCCACCCATAAGTACCCATCTTTTCAGCCTTTCAGTGTCGCCTATCAGTGCCCATGAGTGCTCATCAGTGCCGCCTATCAATGCCCATCAGTGCTGCATATCAGTGCCACCCATCAGTTCCACCTAGCAGTGCCCATTGTCTCATCGGTGCCGCCTTATCAGTGAAGGAGAAAACTTACTTGTTTACAAAATTTTATAATAGAAACAAAAGCAAAACTTTTTTTTTTTTTCAAAATTATCGGTAGTTCTTTATTTGTTTAGCAAAAAAAAAAAGAGGTGATCAAATACCACCAAAAGAAAGGTCTATTTGTGGGAACAAAACAATAAAAATTGGGAAAGAAAGGGGCGGGGGAAAAAGTTGGGACTTTATATGATATATGATATATAATTATTTTTTCCCCCGCCCCTTTCTTTCCCATGATACTCTCACTAGATAAGGATGGAGCTATATGACTTTAATGGTCGTTACCTCATATAAAGTCCCAAACAGATACTTTACTCTTCAAAACAATAAAAATTGTGTTTGGGTACAGTGTAGCATGACCGCGCAATTGTCATTTTAAACAACAACAGCGCAGAAAGCTGAAAATTGGCCTGGGCAGGAAGGGGGGAATTGCCTGGTATTGAAGTGGTTAAGGGTCCATTTATACTTCTGCTGAATTGTAACGTACCTCCATCTCTCGCTTTCTCGCTCTCGCAACAATGGGTGACAGATCTATTATAATTTTGTGTCATTCAAATCTAAGCTGGGTGGGAACTGCTTAAATAGCAACAAGTCCTATTTTACAGTACCAAAGTAGAGCAAATTAAACCCAACTCTTGGTGTACAGAGAGAAGCTGGTGCAGACAGATTTTGTGAAATTGTGCCATGTGCATTCTAAAAATGGCGCAGCATGTGTCAAATTCAAATGCAGGTACATCATTATAGCACATGCTGCACCACTTCTAGAACACAACACTTTCGCATAATTTGTCTGCGCTGGTCTTTATGGCGTTCCTTTGTCCTGTGTGGGTAAAGGATCGTTCCATTTTAAGGACTTGTACAACATGTTCCTTGAGCTGTTTTTTCCGCACACATCTATGGTGTGAACAGGACAAGAAGTCAGAAGCCCTAAAAGTGTAAGATTTTAAGAGGATTAAATACTTGATTAGTTTTTGATAACCAATAAAGGAGAAGTCCAGCCAAAGCTCGTTTGGCTGGTCTTCTGTGGATTACAGGAATGCAATTCGTTTTGCACTCCTGTGACCCTTTTTCAGCAGAGTGTGGACTGAAGTCCGCGCTCTGCGGACGTCATGGATATCATCCTGACAATGGGAGTCTGGATCCGCCAAGTGCCTGGACTGACATCCGTCTCAGCCTCTCGGCGAGCCGCTGAGAGCCTGAGACGGCTGCTCCCAGCGCTCCAATGAGCACGGAGGGAATAGAGCAGAGAGCTGTGACTGACAGTCTACAGCTCTCTGCTCACGGAGTTATGAAAAACCAGTGATTGGCGGTGTTCGATCGCTCGGTTCTCAGTGTAGAGGCACTGGGGGACAGATGCTTCATCCACCTAGGTAAGTATGAATGGGTAAAAAAAAAAAAGAAACCCATGAAGTGGGGTGGAGGTGAAGTGCCCTTTCCTAGTTGATCTCTCTGCCTTCTCCCAGGGCCTTGTCTTGTAGGCCAGTTCATTTAAATGTCTCAGCATATTGTTTGTGTATGCAGTTGACCTGGCAGCAGAGGGATCAGCTGATTTGTCATAGGGATGTCTCCACTCCATAGCTTCCTTTATAATGAATTCCATCTGCTGTGAAAAAATGCTTTCTTTTTTGGATTGGGGAATAGAAGAAAGAGGATGAAGCATTCAGGATAATTCTATTCCAAAAAAGTTTTTAGGAATCAAGACAACAATTCGAAGAGGAATAAGAAATCTAAAAGATCCAACAAATGAGATGGCAACCAGATGTTGCCTTAGCGATGTCAGTAGACCAAAGGGGGTGGCAGGACAGTTTGAAACCATATGTAATTTCCAACAGCTGTGCGGATGAGGAGGTTGGACGATTTTACCCAGGCCTCCACGTTCTAGGACAGTATTGCTAAAACAGATGCAAGCCTGTCACGTTTAGACTTGAACAGTTGCTATATGTAAAGTTGTTAAACATGCTATTCCTGTCTCTGTCTTGTAATGGAATAGCAGGTATGCTAAATGCTTATCGCAAGATCGGTCTTTTCAGTTACAATACAGTAAATAATCACATTTGGTCTACAGTATACTTTTAAATATCAAAGATCAGTTGCTTCAAGATGTGTCCAAGGACAACCAGACATTTCACACCAACTACTTACTTTTCCTACCTTATATTTAGGCAGGTCATTTACGGAGGGAATTTTTTTTTGCAACAAACGGTGTTGATACAGGATATCCCATATCCACATATCCCTCCTGCCAGGCCATTGTCTTCTTCCGGTGCGCGGGAGAAGACTGTGATTATCGCTAGGGGCTATAGCCGCTGCTACCGATTAATCTCACAAGAATCAGGCAAGCTTGTTGTACCCAAGTTAATCAACTTGGTACATTCAGTCTGCACATTAACGGTTTCAATCGAAATGTGTGTTTGGCCAGCCTTATGGCCTGTACACACAATCGGAAAATCTGATGAAATATACCGCTTTCGAAGCAATCATACAACAATCGGATCGTTGGTACAGAGCTTTCGAGAGCCGATCACAACAGTTCATCTGTTTTTTATTTATTTATTTTATTTTTAGATTGGACAAACACGAACATTTTTCTCGTAAGATGTCAGATTTAGAACCCTCAAACATTCTATATTTTTTTTATTTAAGGCAGAGGCCCTGGAGAATAAATTGGTGCATGTTGCAGTTTTGGTGCTAGAATTACCGTCCATGATCTGACGTTCGTGTTGATACCTCACGTGTGGGACAATCACTGTGTGCCTGCAGGACCGACACATGCTATTGCCTTTTGCGCGTGAACATGGGGGCACTTTTTTTTACACCATCGCTTTCATCTTCTTTTTAATTATTGCTGTCATAAGATATGTAAACATCCCTTGTGACCGCAATAGGCATGTGACAGGTACTCCTTTAGAAAGTACCTGGAGTAGACTTCATGGAGTCTATAAGTCCCCAAATCCCTCCTCTGCCCTTAAAAGCATTTGATCCCACCAAGATTAGTGTGATCAAATGCTTTTCATTTTTAACAAAAATATTCAGAAAAACACATTTCAAAAAAAATTATGATTTGCATTTTTAATGAGTGAAATACGTATTTAACCCCCCCCCCCCCCATCAAAATTTCTGGCTCCCAGGTGTCTTCTATACAGGTAACAAGCTGAGATTGGGAGCACTCTCTCAAAGGGAGTGCTCCTAATCTCGGTTTGTTACCTGTATAGAAGACACTTGTCCACAGAAGCAATCAATCAGATTCCAATCTCTCTACCATGGCCAAGACCAAAGAGCTGTCCAAGGATGTCGGGGACAAGATTGTAGATCTACACAAGGCTGGAATGGACTACAAGACCTTCGCCAAGCAGTTTGATGAGAGGGTGACAACAGTTTCAATGATCATGGGAACGGTGAGGAATCAGCCCAGAACTAGACGGGAGAATCTTGATCTCAATGCAGCTGGGACCATACAGTGGGGAATAATTATTTGATCCCCTGCAGATTTTGTAAGTTTGCCCACTTACAAAGAAATGAAGGGTCTATAATTATTTTCATCATAGGTGTATTTTAAATGAAAGAGACCAGAATATCAACCAAAAATCTAGGAAAAAACACATAAAACAAATGCTATAAATGAAGTTGCATTTCAGTGAGTAAAATAAATATTTGATCCCCAAGCAAAACATGACTTAGTACTTAAAAAATAAAAGAATTGTCATGAATGATCACCCTAATATATGGACTTGAGCAAGGAACAATGAGTAGTTGAAGAATTTTTTGTATGTTTCTTTAACTGCCTAAATGTAAACCATTCACCTGTAAAAAAAAATTTACATTTTCTATATGGTGGAATTATTTATAATACATTTCTATTATTTTTGCTAATAAACAGTTTTTTGTTCCTCCTTTTGAAGAATCCCTTTTGGGCTGTTTTACCCCTTTTTTTTTTCTCCAAAGATATATTTTTTCTATATGACTTAGTACTTGGTGGATAAACCCTTGTTGGCAAGCACAGGTAAGATGTTTCTTGTAGTTGGTGACCAGATTTGCATACATCTCAGGAGGGATTTTGGTCTACTTTTCTTTACAGATCTTTAAATCCTTAAAGTGGATGTAAACCCTCATATATACCCAGTGAAGTGAACAGCCTCAGATGATACACAGAGATGAAACCAATCTCCCTACATAAGTTTTACATTTATATCTGCTGTGTTCAGCTTTATATATTTAGAAAGTTCGTACAGATTTTCTCTTCCTGTGGGCATACAGCCAAGACAGCTGATTGGAAGAAAGGCACATACCCCCACGCCACATAAGCGAAGGAAGGATTATGCAGAGCTGTGCTCTGACATGGCAAGCTCTCTGCTAATCTAGTTATAGCAACCTCCCACGACACAAAATTAAGCCTCCTTTTTATCTGTCGGAGAACTTGTCATAAGGTATCATGCTGATAACAAAAGAAGGTAGCAGGAGAAAGCCACTGGACTTGGTGCTTTGAAGAGAGATATGAAAACACTGCAGATATGTGCGCAGCTTAAATTTCATGAATCAGGTTTATATCCACTTTAGGGTTTCTTGGCTGTCGCTTGGCAACTCGAAGTTTCAGCTCCCTCCATACATTTTCTATAGGATTAAGGTCTAGAGACCTCCTGCTCTGGGATGGTGGGTCGGTAAGCCCAGATCGCGGGTTCTTGACCCGCCATCCCAGAGCATCATTGTTCTGAATGGAGACAGCGCTGAATGAAGCAGGCTGTGGAGGGTGCAGAGCCGCATAAGCCGATGCTTCCATGTATAGCGCCAGCTCCGGTCACAGGCGGAGTGATACCGATTGCACTCCACCTGGGACAGCAACAGCTGGCATTACCTGTAGCAAGAGAGATTCCTGAATGGAAGATGATGATGATTATTATTATTATTAAAGGTAAGTATATATTCTAAAATCACAGTGTATATATGGGCATATCTATCTGCACTGGTTACTGGGCTACTTTCAAACTGATCTGCAGGTGCACTGTAGTGTACCTGTGGGTTACCTGCACTGAGCCATAGACTTCTGTTATTACCTGCGGGTTTGGTGCATTACACCTGCATGATAGAAGTCTATGGCAAAGTGCAGCTAACCTGCAGGAACACTGCGCTGCACCTGCGGTGTGGGTAAACCGCAGCACATCAGTGTGAAAGCAGCCCTGGGCCCCTTTCATACGATCGGTCCGATGGGGGTCCAACTGTCCATTTTTCAGGCGGACACAATCCGACCCTCCATTCACCTCTATTGGTCGGCAGATGTTAATGGCCTTGTGTCCCTTTTATACCCGCCTACCTCCAATCCGATCTGCTAAAAGAGAAGGGGATCCGTCCCTTTACATCTGGGTGGATCAGATCAGAGGGCCACTGATAGTGGATCAGGCTGTGTCCGTGTCTGCTTTGCATATTCAGGGTGGACATGGACCTGTCGTCATCCACCCGCTCCGCTCATTGTGGCCCGCGACCGGTTACCAAGTCACTTATATGGCCCTTGCTCTTCAAAAGGTTGAGCACCCCTGCGCTGTCTTCTCTCTGAGCCATTCCTTAGTGGGTTTGCTAGTGTGCTTTTGGATCATATTTGTGCTGAAAAACCTAACATCAAGACTAAATTTTACTTTTGAGCAGATGGCTTCACATTCTCATCAAGCACACTGACATGATGCAGAACGTATAGTTGACTTGATGAGTGCAAGCTGCCCAGGCCCTGCTATGCGTCACAGGTGTTTTGAGGTTCTTCTCCTGAAATACTGTCTTCAGTTTGTGGTAAACATGTCTACTGTTACTGTGACTAAACAACTCAACCTTGATTGATCAGTCTGTTCCTGAAGGCCTGGTCTTTGCCTATATATTTTATGTAATCTAATGTACTTTTTGTTAGCAGCTCTCATACAGATTGAATTGGTGCAATCTCTTATACCGCGTACACACGGTCGGAATTTCCGATGGAAACCGTCCGATGGGAGCTTTTCATCGGATTTTCCGACCGTGTGTATGCCCATCGGTCTTTTTCTGTCGGAATTTCCGACGGACTTTGGATTGAGAACCTGTTCTTAATTTTTCTGACGGAAAACCTTTCTATCGGATTTTCCGATCGTGTGTATGCAATTCCGACATGCAAAATTCCGACGCATGCTCGGAAACAATTTGATGCATGCTCGGAAGCATTAAACTTCCCTTTTTATAGTGCAGTCAAACGTTTTTTAAGGTGTGGTATTATTGACCGTCGGAATTTGGTGTGACCGTGTGTAGGCAAGACAGTTTGAGCGAAATTCCGTCGAATTCCGACGGGAAAACCATCAGAGCCTTTTCCGACGAGAATTCCGACCGTGTGTACGCGGCATTAGACCTCTTTCACACTGGGGCCACCCATGCGTTAGCGGTAAAGCGCTGCTTGTTTTAGCAGTGCTTTAACCCTGTTTAAGCGTTGCTTTTTTTGCCGCTAGCGGGGCACTTTTAACCCTAGCTAGCGGCCAAAGAAGAGGTTAAAAATGCCCGTGTTGTGGCGCTTCCAAAGAGCTGCCCATTCTTTGCAATGGGCAGGGGCATTTTCAAAACCGCTCCAAAGAAGCTGCTTGCAGGACTTTTTCTAATGCCCCACAAGGGCACCACCCCAGTGTGAAAGCACTCGGGCTTTCACATTCAGGCGGCATAGGAGGCAATTTTCTAGCGCTAAAATGCCTGAAAACTGCCCCAGTGTGAAAGGGGTCTTAGGGTGCATTCACTGATCAGCCGCAAGAACCGTGGAGTGGGGTTCCCACGATTATCTTCAAGTAGGCAGCCCTTTCGAAAGCAATAGGAGGCTCCCGACTCTCGCAGCTAATCGCGCCCACTCTCATGTAATCACTCAAGCACTGATCAAATGTAAGTGATTGGTCCTGGACACAGACTGCTTGCCTACTTGTAGCTTATTATGGCACTCCCGCAGGGGTTCTCGCAGCTGACAGATGGGGTGCAATCGCAAGTGTGAATGCACTCTTACTGATTGTAGTAGCATGCTCTTTGTCTCCATTGGTTGCAAGATTTACCTGAACACCTCACAATGCAATTATGGGATTCTTGGAAACTCTTTTTAGAATCCGTCAAAGTACTCAGTCACTATGAGATGCGCTTTCTGTATTCTGCAAAAACCTGGTTGATCCTGCTGCTCTGTATCTGCCACTTCTGTCCATGGTGTTTTTTTTTTTTTGTTTTTCTTTTCTTTTTTTATTTTATTTTTTTGGAGCGGCACTCCTACCCCCCCCCCCCCCCTCCCCGTGTGCATTTGGCCTCCACCACCTGCTGTCCTTATCATGGATGCAGGCGGTGAGAGCAGCAGTCGAAGCTGCTGTGGCCATCTTCCAGCGTGGCGGACTCTGGAGTCCCCTCTGCGATGCATCTCCTTTTTGCTCCTCCCAGTTCTGGGGGTCTAATAGGATTGCCTGGCGTTTTGGCCATTCGGGAAACTGGTTTCATACCTGCTTCCCAATCGTCCGGGAGGAGGATCAGTGTTGCAACAGCGAATACTTATTTGCTGTTGCAACATACCTGGGTGGGCTTTGGACGCATTTTCTGCGACCCGAGCCCACACTATTTTGAAGCCTATTGCTCTAATCAGGTGCTTAACAAAAAAAAAAAAAAAAAACCCTGGCCGCTGTAATTCATGTGCCCAGTGACCCGAAAGGGGCTGGACACATGAATAGGGGGTGGCTGCAGCGGCCGTGGATAGATTCATGCTATGCATGAATCTATCCACTGCATATAGGGGATGGTGAGGAGGGAGGAGGCGGCGCCTTGGCGCCCCTACTGGACGGGCCGCCACTGGTCCATGTTCAGCTAGGGATTTTGCAGAGCAGTTTTGGCAGCTCTGCACATGCTCAGTTCTCAATGAGTTTCTATGCTGAGCATTTCCTCCCTATCATATCTGAGTAGCCCATGTGATTATATGTCACATATGTGAGCGTATACACAGTGGTAAAAGACAGCCCACTCCCTCCCTCCTCCTCCATGCCCACTAACCAGCTAAAAACCAATAGGGGTGGGATATTACAATGTAAATACATTTTTAATAAATGTGAAGTTTTAAGCAGAGAGCACTAGATTTGTGTGCTTTTTCTTGCTGACCCGCCACAGTAATTATACTGCAGTGGGGGTGGCACATGCAGGCACAATCGCGTACATGTACGTCATTGGGCCTGCTCTGGTTTAGGAGCGAGCTGTGCGCTTCCTCCCGCGATCGCTGTGTCCACCAGAATGTGGAATGCGGATCCTGGTAACAGGCCTCCTTTGTTGGCCAGAGGATCATGTGATCGCTATATGATCACAATGTAAACAAAGCTATTATGAATGAATTTAATTCATAACAGCTCAAACATTGTTACAATGAACATCATTGTAACAGCATTGTTAATATGGTGACACTGAACTACTCTGATGAAAGTATGTTAAAAATAAAAAATAAAGTTACAAAAAAAATAAATAAACTTTTTGTTTTTTCACACAACACATTGCAGGAGAGGCATGTTTCCCACAATGCGTTAAAACACACTGCCCTTGCAAATTGCATGAGGGGTGCCAAAGTAAAGTTAGCGGCACCCAAATGCAGATCGCACACGCAATGCGGTTTATGGGCACCAGATCACTTGGTAACGTGGTGTTTTTTCAAAGTATTGCTTGCGCTACTTTTTTTCACGTTCCGGTGCATTTTGAATCGGCTGCAAAATCGCACTGCATGGTGATGCACGCATGCCACATTCCCGTGTGATCCGGCAAGCAAGCTTGATTGAAATTGCTAGAAAATTGTATGACCAGAATTAACGTTCTGTAATAAATGTTGTCTTTGTGCACATGCAACATTAAACCTAACCTGGAGCTTCACAAAATGTGTGCCATCTGTACCTGTTAGCCGTTTAATGACCCTTGATACGCCTGTCACATCTACCATATTTTGAGATGCACAGTTGGCTATATTATGAATTGAATGTTTCTGTCTGAAGTTATGTTTTCTAATTTATTTATTTATTTTTATAGCTGGAATGTTTCTAAAATCAAACCACATGACCTGGTCCTTGTCATTTTGTGCATTATTTTTTATTTATTTATTTTTTCTTCTTATTTATTTTTTTTTTTTTTTGTGTTTCAAGGTCATAGTTTTATTTTTCTACAATTTAATTTATTCTCTGCGTAACCCTGTAATTATTTTTATTAGGCAAGGATAAAGCTCAGGAGACATATCAATTGTACCTATGAATCTCTCACGAAGGTGTGTTGAAGCGAACATTAATACAAGGCTCCATTGACTTGTACAGAGCAGTTTTGTAGCGGAATTGTATATCTCACAGCGTGGTTTTGAAATGATACTGACATATCCATAGGAGTGTATATTTAATATTCATCAGTAACAAGTATGGCTTTGAGAAGCAGGCTCTTTAGCTGACCTTTTGTACATAAAACCAGTTTTTTTCTCACATTGAAGGGAAAGGGCTGGCCCAGGGCACCCCAATTGGGATCAAACTGTGCCCTGGGCCATCTCCCCTGAATTTCATCTCTAGTGGTAAATAGGGATTCAGAACTGGAAGAAAGTGAGAACAATCTTTAGAGGTTTCTATGCTAGAAGCAAATCTCCTATTAGGGGTTCAGTAAATCACCCCTCCCTTTGACACCACGTCTCACCTGATTCTCAGTTATATGCTAGTTAATGTATCTCAAGATCAGTTTGGCTCGCTTTGACTTTTCTGACTATCGTGACATGTACGACAATGAGTGAATTTCTCTGTATACCCGAGTTATGTATTTTTTTTTGCAAATTTAATAAAAACTTATTGAAAGAAAACCATTTTTTTTTTTTGTATGTAATCCTGCATCAGTTTTCCTATTTAGTATATACAATACATGCTTGCCCTGGGTTGGAAATATCCAGTTTTAGTTACCCTAATACTTGGGATTGCTAGTTTAACAGCTGAACTCTAAGTAGATAGAAAAGAAAAATCCTAATAAATACAGTTGGTGATTTCAAATCATTAAATTGAAGTAGTGTAAACACTTGAATTTGTCATTATTTCATTCTCTTATTCCTTGTAAAGCAGAACTCTGACCATCACACTCTCCTAGATGGCTGCAGCACTGATCCCATCTGCATCTGTCCCCCGCTGGCTCCACACCGAGAACTGAGCAATCAAACTGCTGATCGCTCAGTTCTCAGTATTCAGTCTGCAGAGAGCTGGTGACTGTCAGTCACTGCTCTCTGCTCTGCCCATTCTGCACTCACTGGAGCACCGGGCTTTTGAGGGGGCTGAGCCAACTGACGGTCCAAACATCTGGGCAGATCTAAATTGTAAAATCGGGATCCTTCCAGGGCCTGGGCCGGCTGAGTGATGTAGGCCCACAGCAGACTTTAGCCCACTGTTGACTGAAAACGGGTGATGGGAGTGCAGAGCTATGTGCACGCCTGTGATCCATAGGAGAAGTACAGCCAACATAACTTTAGCCATACTTCTTCAACTGTGGCTTGTTAAGTTGATTCATGCTCGTTTTCAGTCAGGAACTCCAGGTACTGTAATCAGAGATCATGTATAGCAGCCAGGCAACTGGCACTTTCAAGTTCTTCTGTATGTCTTTTTAAACACGTGCAAGTACCTGAATTTGTCTTGATATCTGCCTCCTGTAATATGTGTCATGTGTGGTACATGCACATGTGCTGACCGTGGATGTGCGGAAAGGAGGTAACCTTATCAGTCTGCTGCTCTTTTAAAATGTAGTCCAAAGGCTCCAGTGTATTCTGACTAAGCTGTGCTGCTGCTACAGTGGAGGTTGAGGATCTGGCTGTGTAGAAAAAAGTCTGGATGGCCGCACTTTGCTTCAATCACCTTTTATTGGTTCCAAATATTAAAAACGACAATCCATACAGCAAATGGAGAAGAAAACGCAGATCAGCTCAGCTTAGCTGATCTGTATTTTCTTCATTTGCTAATTTGGATTTGCATTACGTTCAGCAAGTGGATCATATAGAAATAACATAGGATCATGAGGAATGAATGCAAATCAGTCTTTGATAGAGCTTGTATAACCTGTATGTATGTATGTCTGTCTGTAGCGACTCACGCAAAAATCTCTTAGAGTGCAGGAAAGTTCAGTTGATTAAAATATTACTGTATAAGCCGACCCGAATATAAGCCGAGGCACCTAATTTTACCACAAAAAACTGGGAAAACTGGGAAAACGTATTGACTCGAGTATAAGCAAGCCTAGGGTGATAAATGCGCAGCTACTGTAAGTGGAAAAGAGGGTTAACAATGCCCATTTGCAGCCTCACTGTGCCCATTTGCAGCCATAGGTCCCCTGAACTTCAAACTCAGTAGTTAAGGGTTCCTAGATGCCCCCTAGCTGGGGTCTCTGAACCCAAAGGGTTCTGAAATGACAATGCTGCAGATGGATACAGTTGACCGAATTTGGGGCCCCATATCTCGGGGCCACTTGGTGCTATGAACCCCAAATTTGGTTTGCAAACCCAGTGGAACTAGCAATAGAACATATCCAAAGATGCCGTTCCTAGCACGAAGTGGCCCCAAGATACGGGGCCCCAAATTCTGTTCGGAAAAATGTCAAGCACTTTTCTGCAGCAGAGAATGACATTTTCCGAACCGACTTTGGGGCCCCGTATCTCGGGGCCACTTGGTGCTAGGAATCCCAGCTTTGAATATGTTGTAGTGCTAGTTCCACTTGGTTTGTAAACCAAATTAAGGGTTCCTAGCACCAGGTGGCCCCGAGATGCGGGGCCCCAAAGTCGGTCGGAAAATGTCATTTTCTGCTGCAGAAAAGTGCA